>VZTN01014601.1:0-15458 GCA_013400515.1 Erpornis zantholeuca
AGAGATTTATCATCCATAATAAATATTATCTTTTCTACTACATTTAGTAGAAAGCTGAAAGCAAGCTTGCAGCTGTTTTTCCCTAGTATTTCCCAGAAACAGACCTCCACTCAAAGTTTAATTCCCAGCAGTAATCTTTTGCCTCTACATACATTAAGACATTTATACTGCATTGCTTTATTGTGTAAGTAAAGGTACATTCTCAAAGACTTTTCCTGTTAGTCCTTATGTGCCTTTTTCTTCACTGCCATCTGCAACTTGCTTTTCTGATGTTGCTCTACTGACTGCTAATGAGGCTGAGATGATGTTTGGCAGCTGCATGCAGCCACCTGCTTTTATAGATTCTCAGCACTCAAAGTAAAGATGTTGCATAGCAGGATAGTTGGGGCTCTATAATTATCCACTGTTATTTTCAACTCATTCAAGGTCAGTTTGGGTTCTTTTACATTGTGGAATTAACTTATCGTGAAAATTTCTGTACTATAGACTCAGTTATGTATGACTAATTTCTAACTTTCCCTGGAAAGTTGCTTTAGCTGCAAGAGAAAATAGTTTTACAGACAGCAATAATCTAACTTTTAAAATACTAGATCAACAAGGAGAGTGTGAGGGTTTTTTTCACTGTCATGGTCTTGGGGTGGGTTTTTTGCAGGTTTGGCAGTTTTTTGTTTGGTGTTTTGATGATTTTTTTTCATTCATAGAAACATACAGCCATCTCAGAGGCCTAAGAACAGAC
Organism: Erpornis zantholeuca; assembly: GCA_013400515.1. NCBI lineage: Eukaryota > Metazoa > Chordata > Aves > Passeriformes > Timaliidae > Erpornis > Erpornis zantholeuca. Next base: position 737 of record VZTN01014601.1, read on the forward strand.
CGGTTTATTTATTTCCACCTCTGTGAAAAATCTCCAACCCACCAAAACACTAAATCTGTTGAAGAAGTTCAGTGAGTGACTTATTCAAAACCTTTAATTTAACCCAGTTATAGGAAAAGGATAAGATTTTTAAATGAAGAGAAAAATTCCACTTAAAAGAACAAACCTTCTTCTGAAGTTATCTGCTGTTCATCTACATAAGCATTGTTCCCTAAAGAAATGCTTTTACTCCTAACAGAAAAGCAAAAGGAATTAGTCTAGACTCTCTGTTTCTCTTGTTTGTAGAACCAGAAATTTTTACCACTTTTTTCTTTTGCTTTTGTGATTGACATGATTTGGGAAAGAGGCAATTTCTCCAAGAAAACTTTGTGAAACAAATAATAGATATTTTGAAATAACTAATTCAAAGCCTATAATTTCTATCTTCCTATATGTGAGATGTGCAGGCACAGATATGTTGTACTAAATGAATTATAGTGCATTTAGTACAACACCACAACAGATATATTTACCACAGAATCATAAAATGGTTTGATTTGGAAGGGATCTTAAAGATCATCTGGTTCCAACATGCCTGCCATGGATGGAGACACCCTTCACTAGATCAGACTGCTTAAAACCCAATTTAACCTGGCCTTGAACACTTCCAGGGATGGGACATCTACAACTCCTCTGGACAACCTGTTCCAGTGCCTCACCACCCTCACAGTAAAGAATTTCTTCCTTATAGCTCATCTAAACCTCCTCTCTTTCAGTTTGAAATCATTGCCCCTTGTCCTGTCACTATACGCATTTGTTCAGTGTCTCATATGTAAAAATATATCTTAACATATACTTTAATCTTTATATTCTTCAATTTTATTAGCTGTTATCAAACCTGATTTCATTAAGATTTTACCTAATTAGCAGTATACCAGAGAAATGAAAACTTATATACTATAAATTCAAATGCTAGGCACTTACACACTCACACATTAGCCGCTCAGTTAATGCTTCTTTCTCCAAGAAGCATTTTTAAAACAGATTAAAAAAGCTATTATCACAAATAAAGATATTGACTAGCTTAAGGAAAATGTGAAATAAATACAAGTTATTGGAATAAATTTCAGGATTAGTTCTCTGCTTTAAGCACTGTGATAACTAGGCAAGACCTGCAAGTCACCTGCTGCACTACTTTGAGACGATTACTTCAGCAGATACAATCCTAGACAAGATACAGCTTCAGAAAATCTAGACTAGAACAACAGGTTGGATCCAGATACTGCATAGCAAGTAGATTCACATATTCAAATGCTTTGATCACTTTTTTCATTACTGACAGCACTACAAAATGAATGCAGTGAAGCAGTCTAATGCTCAGACTGACTACTGAAATCACGTGAGGTCTTGGCAGTATTTGCCCTGTACCATCACCACAAGGTCCAGCTTTCCCTTTTCATCCCCAGTCTTGCAAAAAGCCCTTTGGGATGGGATTTGTTCCTACCACACACCAGTCAAACGCTTTATCTCTATTGGAAAAACTCAGGAACTCATATGAACCTTAAAGGAAAGGGTGCATGCAGAGTATGGGCAGCCCTAGAAACAGAAGGCTGAGAACAACACTTGAAAACTGAGCATTGTGGGTAAAACCATAGCCTTAGGGCTGGACACTAGGTCACACTATGACTCACGTAATAGCCACAAGGAACAAGCCTCAAAGACAAGGAAGAGGCTTGTTTGTGGGCTTGGAGGGAAGACCTGTGAGAACTCTAAACCAAAAGATGAAAATCCCAGTGGAGACCAGTTCATAAGTGCATAGCTAAATTCAAAATAGATGTTTGAAAAATTATGCATCATTCCCAGGATTTTGGAACAGAACATAGAACAAACATAAGAGGTCCTGAGCCCCAGAAAAAACATATCATTTATTAAAATACATAGCTGAAAGGTCAGGCTCTGAACCATTCATTAAAACTAGGTATCTACCAGTTTGTAAGGGAGCTCTCGTTGGACCTGGAGTTAACAGGAAGTCTAAGAGTCAAAGGGTATGGTTTGAGTGAATGTCAGTCTTGAGACCCAGCTACTGGAAATGTAGTTACATGAGGCCATTGAAAGATTGGTAAACCACCTAATATCTATTCACAGAGCTAAAGGAAAAGAAACCATTTCTGATACTCAGCAACTGTCATCAGCATCAGAGGCTCTTAAAAGCCACAGTCTGGACTGAGGGATCCTGAACTATTTTTAGTGACACAAACATTACTGGACCATAAAAATGGAGCAAAAAGAAGGGGTAGCAATAATGACAACTTGGAGACAGATGGGAACTAAGTTCATTCCTCTTCTCCTACCAGATATCTCAAAGACCATCTGATGTAAAAGATTAATTTCTGAGGACCCAGGCACAGCCAGCATTTTATTTTATTTTTATTAGGTTTTGTGTGGAGGACGCATCACTTTGTGGATTTTAGTTTAACAGTAGGAGTGGACACTGAAGAGCCCTTAACTCTAATTGCACTTCAACACCACAGAAGTCATGGACAGGACAATGTCCATTTCTGGGCAAAGAAGATGTTGATGGAGACAGTTTTTCTTAGTCCCTTTTGATAAGAAAATATAAGACTCCTAGTGAATCCAAATTCTACTTAACAAAAAAAACAAACAAAAACCCCTAAACACATACACACAAAAAATAAAATCACAATTCACATTAAATAAGGAACTACTATATTAAATATAAAGATATTGCCTTAGTGTGCAAATTTGCTGAAGAAATAACCTCTACTAAATCCTACCCACATATACAGCAAGGCATCTAAGCCAGTAAATCCTCACCAATCTTTCCAATGATTAGCAGGATAAAAATCCAAGGCCAGCATCAATTCTTGATGCATATTTAAGGAAAAAAAGCCAAAGGATAATATCTCTAGGGCCTGTCAGGTATATAGATACTTATTGATATGAACCAGGAGAAAACAGGGGGAAAAAAAGAAAAAGGAAAAAACATTCCTAGGAAAAAATATGGGCATTTCAAGAATTTGTCAAGAATTACTATGTGTGGACAATAAACGTTTTTAAACTATTCTCTTTTAATTTGTATTTTAATTAATCCCTCCAAGGCAGACTGCTTTAAGTGGAACTTTCACATGCTTTTCTATCTAGCACAACAGATTGTTGATGCCTGACAAGAAATGGTGATATTCCACATGAACTAAGCACAACTTAAATCAGGTTTTTCCTATGGAGCTAAAGCAGGTTCCAGGCAGTTAATATACAGAACTGTGTGGTTTCAGCTTAAATCTCAGCAGTACATATTCCTTCAATGAAAATGATGACAACCTCTTGCTGCCCTAAGCTCCTGCTAGAGGAAGCAGGGGGAGTCACAGTTCTTCAGGACACATCTCAAAGTTCAAATTCCTACATTGTTTTTGCAATATAACATAGATTTCCAATTTAAGTTTACATTTTTTAAAAGCCAATAAAAATTTCTGCTTAATTTCATTAGGTGTTTTATGTGATTTTGTTGTTCAGAGGAAGTTAGCACAATAGATAATGAGGAATGTATGGGGTTTAGTAGTTTATTCTAGAAAAGAATTACATTTGTGTACCAACTACACAGTAGTCATCCACAAGCCACTGCAAGAATAAAATTAATTCACTAAAACACTGCTAGATTCATTTAAGCTTCTTTTCTAATCACAGTGCAGTAACACAACATAAAAAAAATCTGAATTGTATCCACTATAGCAATAACCTACTCATAATATTAAACAATAAAAGGTGGTGACGATAATCATCACATCAGAGGGAGCACTGCAGCCAGAAAGAGAAAATTCTGGTATAAACCTTTTATAAGAAGAAATATTTCACAATACACACTGACAAATTGCATATGGTATTCCAACACGAAGAGAAAGTAAAATTGAAAAGCAGTGCCTTATTAACGAAAGTGTCAAGCAAAATATGCCTTACCTGAGTTATTCCACTGGGAGGGATCTTGTATGACTGCAGCTTTTGCTTCAGTAGCTCAGGATCACTGTGGCGGAATGGGCACCCTGACAGTAAAAAATAAGCAAGCTCACAAACAAGGCTGTTTACCCAGGAGTTAGTGCAGAAAGGCACTCAAGAGACCAGCTAAGCTGTTCCTAATTGTCTAACAGCTTATTAATAGGAAAGTTAATTACCCACGTGTACAACTGCTTACTTTTTTTTTTCCTTTAAATAATTACTCTACTGCAGTTATCAGGGCACCACAGGCACAGGAGTCACATAAAATATGCCACCATAAACAAGCCACAATTCTCATTCACAGACAGGAAAAGAGTTTAAGTTAGTTCCTCACTAACCATGATAGCGTTGGTACATTTAATAGCTGTGGGAAAAACCCAAGAAAATAAAAGTAATGAGAGACAAATGGTCTTTAAAATCATAGTCCATTGTAAAAATATCACTTTATAAATGCCTTAGAACATTCCATCGTCTAAGTAACAGTGGAAGTTTTTTGTCCCAGAGTAAGTTTTGAGACACAACTGAATGAATGATTTAGTACTAGCATAAAAACAGTGAATCCAGTGCAGGTTTTCCATGTTTAGTCCTACAGCTCTAGGAGACTTTAAAATACCCTATCAAATTTCAGACTTGCAGTACAATTGAATTCATATTTCAGAACACCTCTAATTAGTCATTTCTTAAAACATCTGCACATTTAAAGTCAAACTGCACGACACAATGTATATAAAAACAGCAGTTATCAAGTCTGATCTAAAGAGAAGAGTTCAAGACCACTATGGTCTGGAAATAAAATACATAATTTAAGAGACCAGAGAAGGGAATAACTTCTCTAGCCAAGGGATTCTGCTGTTTGTAAATGCTTGGGGGTTTTCCCCTTAAGGAACTCACCATGATAATCCCCTTGACTTGGTGGATTGGACATGATAATCTTCATGCAGCTGTATGGGGTATAATCAGTCCTCTTTCCTTCTTTCCCATAGTTGTGGCGAATGCTGTAAGCATATCCTTTGTCAAACTGAATAAAAACAGAAGAATAAATTCCTACATATTGGGTCAGTAATTCTATCTCCTCTGCAAATAGAAACATTGAAAAACAAAATTAGTTTTCCAAACATACTCAAACTGAGGAGAATAAAAATCTATATGCTTGTTGCTAGCTTTGGGTTTTATATTACATGAACTTGAATTTGTACGTATACATGTTTTACAGACACATCACAAGAGAAGTGAGTAACTGCAGTGATTTAAGGTCCTTTCAGCTGATTCTGTAATGCCTTTAAAGATAAGATGATATAAAGATCAAAATTTTGAACCTCACAATATTAGTAAATGGAGAAAACATGGTAATTTAAAATCTTTCACAAATGTCCATAAATTGATTGCCTGATCAGGGAAGAAAAAAAACAGAAATACAGATTTCTTTACTCAGGTTCACATTCTTATTCTCCCAAGGTACAATGCTACACTTATACTTTGCTTCAGCACTGAAGTTCAATTCTTCAGACTCTAAAATTAAGTATACTTTGCTTGTATAAAAAAGATTTCCTCTTTTGTCTTACCAGCAGACTACCAACACTTCCAATAAAATGAAATCTTCTAAAGTAATAAAGATGTAATCAAACATTTATCTTGACAGCTGAGCACAAAGCTATCAATTTATCATTTTAGATAAGTCCTGTGGAGACCATTCAATTACATGACTTCACGTCATTTTTTACATGGTAATAGGCGACATAAAATCCGTAGTAGAATCAGATTACTTAATATACAGACTCCATTAAATTGCAATAGCTACTATAAGACATCAAGGAACATTTGTTCTAATACCATACTCCTAGTTCTAAAAACCACAAATATGATAAAATAACAAAGCATCATATTTAGAATTACACCTCTTCAGTCTCTCTTTGCCTCAAAAAACAGCTGTGACAGTACAGAAAAGGAACAACTCTGCTCTTGTTCAATTCAAAATTACAGCATTAATCTCAAATTCTGCATCTAAATATAGACAATTCCCATAAGAATTAAAGTTTTCTTCTTAAAAACCACTTTAAATTAATTTTTTACTCTGACTATGGTATTTTGCTAGAAGACAATGTAATATACTGAGAAAAATCATTCAAATATACAACTGTTAACACTACTACTGCAACGTTATTCTCTTTTCTACCAATAAAAGTAGTTCCCTATTTGGCCTGTGGATGTCCAAATAGTACTTGGAATATTCATACACCTATGAAATCCCTTGACTGGCCAAAAGATGACAAAAACAAGATAGAAACATAAATGTATTTTTCTTCATATAAAACACTTAGATGTTTTTGAAAATATCGTTACTTGAAACTCTATAACATAATATGCAAATATACATGATAAAGGTGTATAAAAATATACACAAACTTTGAGAATAAAATCCTAAATTGCACCTGACTCAAACAGTGAAAAAAACTTCTCCATCAAGATGCTGTTAATAACCAAGTCAATGCATGAAGACTGAAACAAGGCTTAAGACATCCAAAGCTCTGAACAAACACTGACTAATTAATCCATACTGTGCATTTGACAAATTGACTTTACTTTACAAGACTTTTTAAAAAGCAAGAAGGGGAAAAAAGAGAGAAAACAGCATTTTGTTTTCTAGCATAGCCACAAGCAGGATCAAGCAGGGGGGAATACTCCTTCCCTATCTAGTCAACCTTTCTGCTCAGGAGATAAAAGATCTGGTTGGTTGAATAGCAAATGAACACTATTTTTTCTAGCAACAGTCGGGATTACTACCTCATCATGAGAAAGAATTCTCGAGGTGTGCGCACACACTCGGAAGGGCCAGGGAACAGCTCCCCACCCTTTCACAGGCCCCAGCAACTGCTGGCCAAGTCCTGCTGCTGCCCCTGTTGGAGCTGCAAATGGACTGGTTACTCCCGAAAAACAGCGAAGATCAAATACAAATACGTGTGCATTTTAATTTCCAATCTCTCCATGAACCTGTTAAACTGAAGATGGAATCATTTATCATCACAATCTGTGATGCTGTAGCCACCTATTCTTCTACTCAGAAGCTCTGGAATCTTTCCTCCTTTTCAAAAGATTAATTAAAGTACATTTCACCTTCTAAACAAAGGATATTTGAGCAAGCAATTAAGTTAGACTAAGTTTTTTTTTTCAAGGGTAAAGCAAATAGTGAATGCTTTAGGATGTACTGCTTAGTTTCCTAGAAAATTAACACCCCTCTTTAACAGTTCCGTATACTAAAATCTTGAGCTATACTTTTCACATCCCTTGCCTTAATGCCCACAGAAATTACTTTTAGTACTTAACTCATTTCTTTATGCTGAGAAGCAGCTCTTGCAGTAAATAGAAGCAACAGCATAGTAACACAACATGGCCTTGGGACAGGTTGGATTTTTTCTCATTGCTTTCTTGTAATCCTGTTTGGTTCTCAAGAGTTTTCGCAGTAGCAGATGGCAGAGAATAACACAGCTACGTGGTGTAAGTTGGCACATGTGCAGTGGGCATGCTTCACTGCGACCTCTCTCACCCTTGTGATTCAGCTTTTCTTATCACTGATCAAGGAAAGGGATTTTAGCAGGGCCAATGTCTGACAGGCTGTGTGGTCATCCTCAGTGGGAAGAAACCATGAACTGTGGCATTTCATTACAGAAAAACATCCTGCAGAACAGCCTTCTTTATATACTAGGGAATGAACTCCACGGTCAGCCTCATTCTCTCCTAATACCATTACTCTGTGATGTGCATAAAGGAAAAAAAAAACCACAAAGGAGCAACCCATTTTGCTAGAAAAAGCACCAAGGTAAAATTAGACATGTTTGAAATCTGCAGAAAAAAGAAGGCAGAGGGACCTGTTCCTTCCTATTTATTCTAACACCCCAAATTAAAGTGGTTCAAATTAAGTTCCTTGAAAAAAATAAATTATACACAGCATCATATCATGCATGTAGGTGTTTGCAGAGTCATTCTAACTGCTTAAAAATTGCTTAGTTTTAAACTATTTTAGAGAAACAGCTTAAAAACCTGTAAAACTACTATTACACCTATTCTAACTGCAATCTACTAAAAGGGCATTATGGCAACAACCTGTAAAAGGTCAGACTCAAATAAAGTGATTTGAAAAATCACAAGAATTTTCGGTGATTTTTATAAGAACTTTTGAGGGTCTTATTGAACCCAGATAGGAACTTGCTGAACAGTAATGATGCTGCAGGAGCAAGTACATTTCCCTTGTACTCTGCATGACAGTTTCCATTGGGATGAAATAAATACAAAACCAAAAAATGATTCATCAAAAAGCTGGGTATATCCTACACATCCCACCATAGTCCATGCTAAATATCAGCAGAAACTGCCCAAGTTACTATGAAACAGTAATATTGAAGCAAGATCATTACATTATTGATATGACTTACTACTGGTCACACTTGACAGCAAGGATTCTCTGCAACTTTTTAACTGTAAGCCCACATCAGGACTATCTCACTTACCTTGCCTCTATTTAACTCTCTGAGCTTTGTAAAATCTGCAACACATTTATAATTTATGTGTGAGGTGAATGGGCCACAGCTTTGGCAAGGGAGAAGGAGCTCAAGAAATATGTCTCGTTTAAGCAATGAACTGATTCACACTGAAGCCAAGAAGCTGAGGCAAAGGCAGCCCTATCAAAAATTGTCACTTGGATCTTGGAACTTGCAAGTCGAGGCATTAGCAGCAGTGTGATTTTTTGTTTTAAAAAACTGCAAGTCAACTCTCCAAGCTTTAACTTGATTACTGAAAACGAAGTTTTTAGGGACTTCTCTTTCCTTTAGGCATGGCTGTAGGATGCACATGACATCATCAGCAGAGCCCTTCAGAGCAGACAGGTGGGTAGTTCTGAGGTTTTATGCACCAGTGTTTGTTGCAATGAACTGACATGTCCATTGTACGACACTGAATATACTAAAGATGATACTGGGTATCCTGGTGACACTGAGGCTTTCTTGGACAACTTCTCCCCATAAGAAACAAAGCTCTTAATACCGACAAGTGGGACAGAACCTGTAGTCCAAAGCCAAAATCAAGGAGGCTTGGGAGACAGTTCACTTGGTATAGGTAAGTGTACTGTAGTAGGGAATTTACATTTTCCCTTTATGTGGTACACTCACATGAGTATCAGAGCAACGCAGATTAATTTGCCTAAGAAATGTTAGTTAAGACACACATACTGTACTACATAGCCTGCACTAGAAAATATAAATAAAATATAGTTATAAATTATAGTATAAACGAAAAGGGATAGATATAGATACAGACATCTAAAAGCTATAAATATGCAACTAGTATAGCCTAATACCAGATTACCATGTTCCAGACAGGAACTTTGGGAAAACCTATTTTCAACAAGTTCTGATCATATAAACGCATACAAGAACTTTAGATATGGAATAAGGATGTACCTCAAATGGACCATTTGGCAGGTGTATGTTCTCCTTTGAAGGAAAATTTTCAGTAGACAAAGCAGGAAAGCATGGGTCATGTCTGCCACATAATTATCAGTTTGATATAAGAGAATACACTTTCAAAAGAGAACTACAAGAAATCACATTCCCCAGGCACTCCAGCCACTGAACAATAGGCATCATGTCATCATTGACAGTTACCTTCCTTATATCACCTGCCATATTTGCAGATTATTATCTGTAAATAGAACAAGGTCCCCCATAAAATTTCTTAGCAAATCTGATATTCAGCATGCATATTAGGGTGGAAAATAATTTGCTGACACATCTTGCAAGCCCTGTATGCTCAGGTTCACACTTCCACAAAACTTTCATGTTTCAGTTAAAACTGCTTTTATATATTCATATAAGATTTTATGCATCTATTCCTTACAGTACTGGGCAATTTATTTATTTAAAGTCTACCAAGCAAAATGGGGCACTAACTTTGTCTAGCTTCTTGGCTGACCACCTGATTATTTCCAAGTCTGCAAAATTCAAAGAACTAATGGCTTAACACCTCTTTTTTTTAAACAGTCATTTGGTAATTTCCTGTACAAAATTGTTGAGCCTGTATAGATAACAGCTTCAAATTCGTAAATTTATCACACACAGTCGTGTATCTGCTGAAATTATTGGTTCTCTTTTTCATCAATTTCCTAGGCAGTCACTCAAATTATTACTGTTCACACTGCCTAGTTGGCATATCTTTATCCAAGCAACTTTTATTTCTTTAAGCTCATTCTTAAAATAACCTCAATTTAAGATTATCTTTTTGCAGGCACAGTTGTATTTAGGAGCACAAAAAAATTCTTCTATATCTGCCAACAACAAAAATTTGTCCTAAATTACCATCCTATAGCCCAATTTCTGCCTCAAAGGTACAGATCAGAGACATCAGCTAAAACCGAGCTGGAAAACTACTACGTTGCGTAGCAGTCAGCACAGACCAATTCACAGCAGTATGAAAAACCTTTTCCCCTCAAATTCCAGGACTTCCAACCTACATGAGGCAAGAACCACTTACCCTAGAGATGGTTTCATCTACTATAAGAAAATCAGAATTTTTTTGTATCAGTCGAACCTTGTGTACTACCCATACGAGCATAAAGTCTACGGCTGATGAACTAGCAAAAATCTGATAACACAGGCTTTTATTTACAGCAGTCTAAGCTTGCCTTAGTATAATTTAGCTAGATATACAATTTATGTACACAATTTCTTCACACATTTACATGCACCAAGACTTTGAACCAGGAAAAGTAAAACATAAACCACAGCAGGCTCTCTTCTGCCTCAAGACACTGCATCAAATTATCAGCACAACGTATCTTAAAGCCCTCTCTGTAACAACTTGATTTTTCTTAGCCACATGCCTGGTCACCTCCAAAAGATTTTATTAGCTACTTCAAAACATTGCAATATTTCTTTCTGTATCTAAATTATTCTGATGGTTTCAGTTGGGATAAAGTAAATTTTCTTTAGAGTAGCTGGCATGGTGCTATGTTTTAGATTTAGCATGAGAATGATGTTGTTAACACACTGATGGTTGTGGTTGTTTATAATTAGTGCTGAGTCAAGGACTTCTCAGTTTCCCAGGCTCTGCCAGTGAGGATGTGCACCAGAAGCTGGGAGAAAGAACCAATGGGACAGTTAGTGGCTTGGGGGGGGCATGATTTTTTGGGGGGGACAGGGGTCCTCTCTCTTTTTTTATTTTGATGACTAAGCAAGTTAAAAAGAAGTAAAATAGTAACTAACTGCATCTGCAGAAATAAGATTCCACTCCAGGCATCTAAATCCAGACATCTCCCATTATTATCAATGGTGGTCAATACAATCAGAGGAGTCTGGGGAGCAATTCCATTTGCCCTGAAGGCTCATTAAATAAATCATTCTCTAGACACTATTGACTACAAAGGCTAGATTTCTATTGGTCATAATGGCAGCTTATAATTCTAGTGTAAAGGGAATGTATATCAAGGAGAGAAGAAGTTTAGTATGTCTGTACTGAAACAGAGAGAAATCCGTACTTATATGTACACCACTGCACCATGTATTACAGATTCACAGAGAAGATAGATGAAGACTGCCCAGGACCCCAAAGTCCAACAACTAATTTCCAACTGCTTCTGCAAGCTCTATCAATTCCCTAAACAAGAATGCTCTCATATGATGTTCTATAGTTTTATTTGAATTTTACCCTAAGCATCAGATTTTTAAACGTGGCAGCATCACTCAAAGAGATTCAGTGATTTAGACTGAAAAACATCCCTTCAACCAAAGTGACAAAGTTAACAAAATTTGATACAACTGTGGACAAAAACCCTGCCTTTTACTGAGATATTGTTAAACCTCTTGGACAAGGATCAGTGACAGAACAAAAGGATATTAAGTTCCAATCACATGTTGCAAGATGCCAGAAAATCCTCAGTAAAAGTGCAGGTTAAAACAAATTGATTTATTTTCTAGATAAATTGATCATTGGGAAAAAAATCAAATAATTCTTAAAATAAAATTACAAGGAGAAAGAGTAATGAATAAATTTCCTCAGGCTGATAAGTATTCCTTATGTCTACTCTAGAAATACATACACTTAACTTTGAGGCAGTCATAAAAGAATGACAAAAGCAAGGCAATAAAACACAAAACAGTACTTGGATATTGATGTTTGTCAATGCTTTGAACACAGAGTAAACTAGATATTGGAGCTCTCCTAACAGCATACTTTGGCTCAAGATCACTGGCATTCTCTCTAAAAGCTCTGATAAAAAAACAGATTTTTTTAATTTATTAACAGGACAATAAATGACAAAATCACATTGTAAGATAATGATCAAACAGAAGTGCAGAAAACCAGGTATCAGCCTTTGCCGTCATAATAAAGAGAACTGCTTACATATAAAGAACATTTTATATTCTTTCTTATGCAAAGTGCACAATAATCAAGACATATTTCAACTCAAGACTGAAATTATGACAAGTCTTTCTGCACTCAACAAAAGAAAGCTTGTTTCAAAAATACACAAGACTATTTTCCTACCTTTTTCTTTTTACTAAAAGATGACTTGACTGCAAGGAAAATAGGAACAGAAGAATTAAGATACTCTACTACCAGACTGCTCTGAACTGTCACAGAAGAAGTAACACACATCTCATTTTTAGTGCCTGCTGTAAACTTCTAAAACCAGGGAAATAATTGTGGTAAAAAAGTACAAGAAGGAGCCCAACTACTGTAATTGTTCTTTTTTTAAAAAATGTTTGTAAGAATTCACTAGTATTGCCCCAGTTCTCATGCTCCAAATTCAACTACATTAAGTAGATGAAATAGAAAAAGAAAATAAATTGGAATTCAAACAGCAAAACCTGCTATAAAGACCACATGCTTCCACTCCCACATGTACAGCAGGTGACCAAGCGAAAACAGGGAAACAGAAAACAAACGAACAAAAAAATCCAGAACCAGAAAAAGCCTACAAATAAACCACATTTGATGGAAATTCTGTTTTTCTCCTTTGTGTGTGGATTTAAGAAGGGATGCAGGGAGCAGTAAAAGCTTAGCACACACCACATTATGTGGAATTCCGTTCCGCAGCTAAATTGCATTGTACATTTCACACAAAATCAGAATCCAACCTTCTTTCCAATTAATTAAATTTCCAAAACATAAATTGCATAGAGAACAACTAATGTATGAAGAGCTGTTCTGTCTTTATTCATGAGATTCAACAGATCTCAAAGTCATGAGGCAGAATGTTAAATCAATTCTGAAAGCAAAAGAACATTTTCATTTACATCGTGCCTATTGTGATATATCAGCAGAGTGCACATTTGATACAACGTGCTGCTTTTCTGGATGACAGAAATATGAAAGACAGCCATGGTTTACTGTCTGAATATGACAGGTATATGATGTTACACCAATTACATGGACATTATCAAACAAAAGTATTCCGAATTTTGGGTTTTGTTTTTGAAAACAGTTTATAGAATTACAGTATATCTGAATGTTTGATAAAATAATTTTAAAGTATTATTTCAACCAAGAGTACCAAGGTTAAAAAAATTTCTATCAGAACTTTTCTGTTCAAAAAGCACAGGAACACAACTGGAAGAGACCCGCTGTGTCATTCAACTTGTCCTGGAAGGTAATAAAAAACATGGATAAAAAGATTTGCACCTCAAAAACTGCTAAGCCCTGCCTCAGAACTCGGGGTGAATAGCCATAGAGCTTAAATACATTATCAGTGGTGTAAGCAGCAACATGCAGCAGGTATTTCTAAGCAGATGGTTAGAGGGAGCTGTATGGTTAAGAAAGTATTCAAAAAAGTCTGCTAAAAGCTCTATATTTAGTGACACTCAGATACTTCACAATCCCTAAACTTAGAAATTTATCAGCCAGATGGGCAAATCCATCTATTACTTTTCTTAAAATGTCATGGAATGACTTTCTTGCTGCTGCTGTGAGGGTCAATAAAACAGAAACCTCTTCTGACAAGTACAGTCCATCTACACTGCTAATATAGTGCAAGACTGACAAGTGGTTCAAAACTACAAAAGGAATCTTAGAAAATTAAAGGTCTGGCCTCAACATTCATTTTTATACATGCTGTTCTAAAATGACACCACATCATGGAATATCTACAGCAATGTGTGTTGCTGAGAATAAAACAAGTAATAAGAGAGCATATTCTGATCTAAATTAGTTTCAGTACAGAAAAGGTAATTATTGCTTTCACTCTCTTAACTGCAAGAACCGTATCACCAACCAGCTCATACATTAGATTATTAAATACAGATTTCTGTGTCTAATATGTAACAACTACAAAAAGTGATCCTATTTCTTTTTATGGTAGCTAGCACAGTTAAACATCACTAAAACTATGACATCACTGTTAATATCCTGGAAGAGAGATTATAGCTAGACCTCTTCTCTATCCCTAAAACATGTCACAGGCTGAAAGACTGCCCAAAATTTTCCCTTTTAATGTAATTCAGAGGATGAAAACTAAAAATCATACATTTTTAATAGGTTCAAAAAATGCTGAACAAATTAAAGTGCTTTAAAGTGAATAACCATAGGCAAATGCCTGTATGTGTGTGATACCACAACTTTGGTATCACAACAAATGCTGCAGAGTTCCAGCTTTAACAGGAATAATTGGGAAAACTGAAAAAGGGATTGAGTTTGGAGTGAAAGAGCACACAGTTTTACCATGACTTATTACTGCGATTCCTCAAATATT
>VZTN01014646.1:0-10606 GCA_013400515.1 Erpornis zantholeuca
ACCAGTATATCTCAAAACATCGTTATGGTGAGAAGCTGGTGTGAAAAGTAATAACTTGGTTGCTTATCTAATTGGTTGCATGTAGCTGCTCATACCTATTTCACAGCAGTTATCAGTGGGTGAAACAATTGGTCCCCAAGACACTTTTAGTTGTATTTGTTCTTTTTGTCTCTGACCACAGATCTGGCATGAATGACATGGACTCCTGATACCAAGCTGACAGGACAGAACCCGACTTTAGGTATAAATATTTGCTACATAAAGACATGCATTGCTTAATGTAGTCTGTTCAGTATAAAATATCTAAACAGAAATATCTTCAGGGTTTTTTTCCTCTTCAACCCTTGGTCAAATCCTTGTCCTGCACTTGTCTTTCAGCTATGTTTCTAGCTCCTCAGTGTTTTGTCATAACTTTTTCCTTTGGCAACTAAGTCCAGGCTAGTTTAATACACAAGTTACTAGTAACTGCCTGAAAGACTCATGTCATCTTAGGTTGCAACAAACATAGTGGCACATTTCCCCTACAATGCATACTCTCTATTTGCTGACCCTATGAAAAGACAAAAAACCAAACAGGATTTGACATCTTCACTGCAACCATAAAATTTTCTTCTTGACTATGGTGGACATGTTTTTTGCATTAATTCTTCCTGTTCACATCAGCTATCTACAGATAGCAGGTACCTGCTTTGTATGTCTCTGAGGGCAAAATGTCAGATGCTTAGGTGATCTACAGATCATATTTTTACTCCTCTTCCTCTTCAACTCACTTTTCCCTTCATGTCTGCTTTCCAGTAAGTAGTACATGGGTAGAGTCATGAATGACCTACCTTTAGGACAGATTTGACCTAAATTAGCTCAATTCTGTCTCCCTCTGCTTAGGCCAGCCCAAACCTGTCTTCATCAGCAAATTGTTCCAGTTTCACAGTTTCTGTTTACTATCCAGTCAATACATTTTTATACGTGAAACATAAAATACCTCTTTACGTTCTGCTATGCATCTTGCATGATCTCATCAAATCCTGGGCTGGATTTGCACTTGTTCTTTATTTTCAATATTGTAAATTAATATCTATTTTTCTTCCCTAGGAGCAACTTCTAGGCCAGTTAATTTCTGAACTAGCACAATGTTTATGGTTGCTGAAGTGTGATACCATGGTAATTCAGTAATTACCATCACACCAGGCACTTAACACTCTCAAGAGCAGTGGAGGTGGAGAGCTTTGGACTTGACTGATGGCATGACAGGAAATCTACATGCCAAAGTAACAAAATTTCATATCTTTTTTAGTATAAGCTGGGTATATTAAAAAAGGAAGAGATGTGAAACATAGATCAGCTGAAATATAAAACACTTCTGCTGGGATAATTATTTACTGATTTTGGCTAACAAGATAAACAACTGACTACTGCCATGATTATAAAATATCAGAAATAATTTAAATTAAACTGAAAACATTTTAAGATTTTTCTTCTAATTTCTGTCATTTCTGCTGCTTGATGAGAGGGAAAAGAGGGGGAAAAAAACCCAAGTAAATGGTTTTCTAAATGTGTCCATATTTTACAAGCTTTTTCTATCAAAACGGAACTGAAAAGCCACTGGGAATTCCAACGGGAATTCTTCCCCTGGGAGAGTACTGAATAAGAATTTTTTAAAAAAATTGTAATGTTTTCTGCAACGGTGATGCAATACAGCTTTGACTCAATGTTTATAGTTGCTTTTTTGTTTTTGTTTCCTTGCTTAGTCCAGTTTAGTCAGCTAAAATTATTGGTTTAAGTTGATGAAAATAGCTAAACTTAAGCTTTTAATTTTTAATAGCTAAATTTAAACTTCTAACATTTACTGGAAACTATTAACAGATCATGTCCCCCAAGGATTTTAAAATGCTTCAAAAACATGGCAGGTATCAACACAATCCTAGTCAGTCCTGACTAGAATATTGCTACCCACAGGTTACAGAATACTTCAGAGGAGACAAAAACAACCATAAAAAAGAAAAATCCACTTTGAGTTGGAGATAAAATAAATTCATATAAAAGGGCATAAAATCCAGTGAACTGAACTCCTTAAATGCCACTGGCACAATGCATTCAAATACATCTTGTGGTAGACTAAAATCTGTTTTCAAAGAGCATGGTAGTTGTATGTCTCATAAAAGAAAAATATATTTCCATAAGAGATTATCTTTGAACTGATAGAAACATCCCCCAGACCTAAAACCATAGAATGAGCTCTAGGAAATCCTAAAGAATAAAGGAAACAAATAAAAAAACAGCTCTCACTGATCTCATTCCAAGCTCTCTGTGGTTCAGTTCAGGGAAAGAATCGCAGCACAGAATCTGCCATCAATACCTTAAGTGATCTGACTGTGCCTAACTTCTAAGCAAGTGCCTTTCTCTGTCTTGTAACTGCCATTTAAGCTTTCTTTTCAATAAAAAAAAAGCCAGAGCAATAATAGGGATTTGGAAAGGAGAGACATGGGAGATGTTCTTCAGTGGCTACAGATATAAGCTTGTCTGTCAGGAAAACACAAAGATCATAATGGAAATTATGAGGTAATCATCTAGCCTTGCTAACCTGAAGCAGCAATGTTAGGTTCTAGCTCTGAAACATTAAATTTAACCTTAGAATATGACGTTGAAAATAGATGGTTAATAAAATGCTAATTGTTTATTTTATATATACCTTGTTCCTTTGAGACTAATCTGATATGCAATGTTGGCAATGTACACACTACACTTGAACTTTTTACTAAATATAAGTTTTTTCAAAAATTATTCATGTGCATACATTCTGAAACTGTATGATCTAAACCTGTGTTAACTCTTCTAGAAATCCATTATTGACGTTTCCACACAAGCATACAGCATCTAGAAACAAAAGTGGAAAAAAAGAGCAAATCTCTGTCTTCCCATGTTCTTCTATATACTTAGATATCTGACTCTACACAGGCTTTCAGAGGTTAGAAATGTATTATGCAAATCCATGGACTTTACATACTTTGATAAGTATCAATTGCAACAATGTGAATTCTACTGCAAGCTCAGGAAATTACTGGCTATTGCTGAAGTAAAGGAAACTATACCTAAGAAAAGGATTATTCTCTGCTTATATTGTTATTTTCCTAAGCATTTTCCTCTACTGAGTGCTGTTGGAGACACTGAAGTGGGATGGATGGGGCTTGGTCTGGCCCATTTGCTGAGTCCCACATTCTGTACAAAGCTGTCGTTCTGCTCTAAACACTCTATTAACAAGCATGTCACCTTTCTGTGGCTGACAACTTACCTTCATCTTCTAAGAGAGCAAAAAACTCCAAAACACACAGGAGAACATAGAATGCAATTCTCAAAATCTATCTAATGAACCCACAGTGATTGCAAAAGTTCTGTCCTTTATATAATATTCCTCATACTTTATGTTTCCCAAGGGAAGAAAACAGAATTAGTATAGGCAAAGACAGTATTAATTAAATAAAAATCATTAAGACCAGTAATTACCTATAGGTATTATATGATTGGTTAAATTACAGAGAGGAATAAAATAGCATTAAACAATTTGTAGTGAAACACATATTAATTTGTGAAGTTATTTTTTGAGTATATAGATGAACATATCAAGACCCAGTTTGTCTCTCAGAAACTTTTCAGAATAACACACTTCCAGTGGTAAATATTAAAAAATACAAATTTAATTAAAAAAAAATTAAAAATGAGCTTTCTTGGAGTTGTGGAGTCATGTGCTTAGAGAATTTCCATCATGTGAAGCTCACTAAAACTGGCATAGAATGGCTTACTCTGAGACAACAGGTATCTAAATGTCAACTGGCCACAGGGAAAAGTTGGTTTAGAGGTTGGACTTCCACTCCTGAGAAAGCTTCCCCCAAACACGAGGCGAAAAGAAGAAGTTGCTGTTGAAAGAAAAATAAGACTTGTTAAAGAAATATAAAACTTTCTTGGTTGATCTTGGCCTTAATGTGGTGGAAAAAAACCCAACAGAACAAATAAAAAACCTCAAAGCAAAATTGTTTTCCACTTAAACTGCTTCTAAAAGTTCAACTGCTGTCAAATTCAAGATCATAGGCATAAAACCACTCTAAGTTAGCCTTAGCAGCAACCTTGTATCGCTTCTATTATTCAGTCTATTTATTAAGTTTCCAAAAGGTTGTTTTCCTTTCATTATTACTCAGATGGCTTGAAAGGTTTAAATATCTTCAGTATCCCCTTCTCCTGGTAGAGAAGACTTACACCACCTTGAAACAAGCTTGACAGCTCCTGCAGGAAGAGTTCTCTGCTGGCAGCTACAGGACCTCCCTAGAGGCATCAGGCCTAGTTACCTCTACTGTGCAAAATTTGAGGGTAATTCTGTTTAGAAACACTAAAAAAGTGGGTTTTTTTGTGATAATAATTAAGTTTACACTTATGGTGCAGCTTGATGAGGTCCAGGAGCTCTGCATATAGACAGTGATGAAGGTCTGTTTCTGTTTTATAATATACTTTCTCAGGTATGAAAAATGCTTTGGTGAATACTTATAAGGCCCTGAAATTTTTTTTTTGTGTGAAATCTAATGAAAATGGTATCTCTATTTTAAGTATATATACACACAGGGACACAAACCTTAATGTATTTAATAGCTGTAAATATAAATGTTTCCATATGTGTGTTTAATTTATGGAATCTTTTATTAAATGTATTATGTTTATAAAATATTTTTGTTTTAATTTGATATGAAAATGGCTGTTCTGGGTGATTGGTCTAAGCATTAAATATTTTATCTATTTAATAAATTTGTTTTCATAGGAATATTTCAACAGCATTAATTAATTCATTGTCCAGGGCATACTTCTTCCTGACTGCATATATTATTTAGTCAATTTTATTTCACTATTTTAGAGTCATACTATTATTGTTATATATTATTATATTTTAATTTTATATTTATTTTCTGAGCTAAAATAAATCCATAAAATGGCATGGACATTCTGAATTCATAACAATCACATATTTATTTTTTCCTTTTGAATAGAAAGCTGCAATCATTTTAGATAGCAGGGCAGCTGTTACATATTTTAGACTTACCACTATTTCCACAATTTATTTACTTATGTCCAATTAAATTCTGTACACAAATTTCCCTGCCTCTGTTTATGAAAAAAAAATAAAATGCTTGAATGATGTCAATGGTGCCTTTCTAAAATACAGGAAAACTGGCACAAACACGGAAGAAAATAAATTGGTTTGAGTAGAAGCCCAGTTAAGCCTGAAATCCTTCCTCAAAGGCAGTTGCATGGACAGTCTGTATCAACACTGGAAGCCCTGGTGGCTATGGAATGAAGCTGAAATCTTTTTATTGCTGAAAGTGGTGATCTTACACCAGTGTTTCCAAACAGTATGAGACTTTGGGTTTATGAAAAAAAAACATGGTCGTAATAATGGGTTTTTCTTTGGACTATTTTCCTACTTAAGACTCACATATGAAGTTTCTGAAAGTAACTGAATGAGAACAAGTCTTATAGTAACTGTTATTGTTGTTTAACATTCTCTTACAATCACACAATGGAAATTCACTTCACAGATGACTCAAAAATATTGGAACCAGAAAACAGAAATTTGAGATCCAATGTTCTTTAGCCATGACAATAATTTTCCTCTTGAGAATAATTTCCTGTTAAGTATAAATATTACCAATTTTTATGGCTTGAGTAAATGTTTGTGTTCATATTTTTATCCTGAAATGGAAATTTCCACAAATAATTGGCAAATCAAGGGTTCTTGATGGTGTCTGTGACCTTTACTAGTCATCATTTCCTTAAACTCTGTTAAGCAAATGTAGCTGGTAAGTAAACTTAACTTTTTTCAACATATTCTCTCAGTACTGTATTTAATGGTTCTTATTAGAGCATCTTACTCTCTATTCCTTACTGCCATGTGGCCCCTCTCATTCTTAATTAGTTCTTAAACAGAACTACTATGAAAAACATGATTATTGTTATTTTTAACTTCATTTTTGTTCTGACTTTTCAAATATATGTATGATATTTCAAATGTAGATGCAAATATCTAGTAATAGGTACCACTAGTACTTTGGTAGTGTATTTATTTTCATTTCAAGTGTAAAGACAGAACACTTAGTAGCATACTTTCTGCAGACGTTTTTCTTGTAATTTCTTGGCTTTAACACTGTTCAGATTTCATTGAATTGTACCCAAGTATTCACTGAATCAGACTCATTTTTTAATGTTAGAGCTGGAGAACAAAGTATTTTGAAAAAGAAATCCTGTTATGAAAGACACTCTTTTTTTCCAAAAGGAGAGGTCTTCAACATTTCTTGAAGTAGACTGAATATATATGTATATCTCACAGTTAATTTTCGAGAAATTTAGACCAGCAGTAACAGATAATTTTAATTTAGTTTCTGTATCCTGCCACTATTCAAAGAAGAAAACAGTTTTTTGAAAATTATAACTTTCAAAGGAATTTGAGTCACACTTGTTCCTACGAAAGAAACTATTACTGCCACTTAGTTCAGTATTTTAAAATGGCCATCACTTTTAATAATATATATGACAGGTCAGACATCAAGTATTGCATTGTATCAAATTATTAATATTTTAATTCACTTGTATTATGAAATCTTTTGAGTGAAATAGGAGTCGGGCCTTTCAAAATGAAATTTAGGTTATAATCAAGATTTTTAGGGAAAGCCTGGCTGTGTTGGCTGTTACAATGCTTTAGCTGTTCATTTTAAAAATCCATTATTGCCTATTTCTGCTCAGGGTGTACTACTTTTTCATATAGTAGAGGTTAGAGAACATAAAATTTTTGGTTTTTATCCCCATCTTTGTTCAAACACATAAAAGGAATTACTTTTCTTGACTGCCTTTTAAAATGCAAACATACTAATTTTCTAAAACCAAAATCTGTTTTTCTCTATAGGTAGCTGTGATTTTTCTGAAGCGCTTCTAGTTTTTTATTTACAAGTACTGAATTCCCTTGGTTTCACCCAACCTTTCTCGGTGGTACTATTTTCTAAGAAACATAAGCAATAATATTTCCAGGGCAAATGGTCTGGGATGCTGCTGGGAGAGGGGCCAGACTTCTGGCGTAAGATGGGGTCAGGACACATCTCGCATGCCAGCTGCCCCCAGAACAAGTATCTGGCTTTTATATAATTTACTCTTCCATGGTGCCATTGCAAGTGTTGTTGTTTTCCTTTTCTAGTAACCCTAGCTACACCCTTGCTTTCGTTATGTTCTATCAGAACCCTGAGATGGAGAATCCAGAACCTATGCAAGTATATATACGAATATCCTATATATCTATGAGTATGTATTTAAGTATCTAAGGTGGGTTCGCCAAGAGGGACAATCCAGTTTCTTCTCAGTGGTGCCAGGCAATAGGGCAAGAGGCAAGAGGCAACAGATTCCACAAAAATTCCATCTGAACAGGAGGAAGAACTTTACTATGTGGGTGCCCTAGAGGTTGCCTAGAGAGGTTGTGAAATCTCCCTCACTGGAGATATTCAAGGACCACCTGTATGCAATTCTGCACCAGGTGCTCTAGGGAGACTCTGCTTGAGAAGAGAGGTTGGGCCAGATGACCCACTGACATGAATTCAAAAGGACAGATCCCTAATTATAACACTAGTTTTAGTAAAAAGAGACAAGAACTGTCTGTGAAACTTTCTCCCCTACATACTTCAATTTTCCCCCTTTTTATTGTGGTTTCGAATTAGAAGGCACATCCTCCATTGGTTTTCCAGTGCTGGTGCATATTCATTTCTTTGTATCAGTACCCAGCAATCACAACTGGGACAACCCAGATTTCATGGTTTAGCAGTCCAGAGGTTTGAAACTTTCCAGTCACAGGAAAATTGATTGTGAAGGTGTTTTCTTTAAGTTGTGAAAACATATTATTTCCTAAATTGTGTGCATGCATATGTCCTAAACTGATGTATAAGCAGTCTAAACAGTGATTTTTTGCTTCTGGAAAAGATGAATATAATAGCCAGTATTGGATCACTGTCCTAGGTCATATTATCAGAAAAAGGTGCTATGAGAATAAGTGATGGCAATGTCTGCTCTGTGGACATTGTTGTGAGCAAGCGCTGCCTGTGAGGCCCGAGGTGTATTTGTCCCAGATGGACCTTGCTTACGACTCATCAAAAAAAGGGACAGTTATCATTTTGCTTATTAGCCTCAAACCGGGTAATATTAAAAAAAATATATATAATGACTCTTCTAAGCATTGTTAATTCACTTAAAAACATATCATAGCATGGAAAAAAATGCCTATTATATTGAGTCTATAATGATCATTAGTTGAAGGAGAATATTTCTAAATAACTTTGTGATTAGAAAAAGTAAAAATGCATGGGGATGAGGAGAAATATGAGATAATGGGAAAGAGAACAAATTCTCTTTTTCACTTATCTAATTAAAGCTTAATAAAATAATGCCAAAGCATGTCCAGAGTTCAGAATTCTCATGGGAATCTAAACATTTTACAGAAAAAGATTTGTAGTCCCAGGCTAAATGGATGGCATAATTAGCCACAAGATAACATGCTATGAAATGTCACTGAAGAAAACCAATTCTTTCATGATTCTGAGGGTGAAGTATTTTTGAAAGAGTACATTAATATTCATTTATTTTCCTCATACATTTTTTGTTGATGCTGTTGTCTTATTGTTTGCTGTTTTAAAAATATGGATTTAACATGGTGGTAGTACCGCTACTCTTTTTGTAAAAGATTTATTTTCAATCAAAAAACTCATCCTCTTCTAAGACTTAAATGGACCTAAGTGATGATTCCTCTGTGTAGTTTTGTACAGTTCTCCCAGAAAGTGGGATGATCTACGCCATAAGAAGGTGTGAGACAATTTCACATGGCTTTACATGAGTTAACAAAACACTCTTCCTTACACTGTACACTTACAGAATGAAGGGAATGCCAGCTACATTAAATATTTTTTACTAAAAAATTTAAGTGAACATTTCTGATTCGCTTGGAAGGAAACACTGACCTTTTCACCACTGGGCACATCTCATAAGAGAGTTTTTTTGTTCAAGCTTTTTCCTGAGTATCAGAAAAATCCAATATTATTATGTTTTTCCAGATCTGCTGGAGCACCTTCTTGTGTTATCTGAGATAATTTTCCACTTGTGTTTCTACTTGCATTTCAACATAAATGCTTTGGTTTCATTTTTTCCAAGTTAATAAAAGGCACTGTAAAAGCAAACGCTTCCTACTTTGGAAATAATTTGTGTGAGAACAATACATATGTTGAGAAAAATTATATTTTTCATTCTTTGTCTCAATTTATATTATTAAAGGATTTGTTATTGCCTCAATGCCAAATACTTCCCTTTGGGACAAAAAAGAAAATTTATATATAAGATTAGTTTTCTTAATATAAATAACTGTCTTTTGCAGAGCAATTTGAAACTTTTCCTATGCAGAATAAAGAAGTTCTAGGGGTCTGTTTTCTAGAACAGGAAGTTTTATCCTGTAGGTTCTTTGAAAACTACCTCCTAGTCAACTGGAATCTGGAACAAGAAGAAGAAAAGGACAAGAAAGAAGCATAAGAAATTGTGCTAATTCATTTTTAGACTCATATTCAGATATGAGTCACGGATGGTATATATCACCATACATTGTTATCCTGAAATTCAGACTGTTTAACAGCAAAAAAGGCCATCCTTAATTCTGGGTTTTTCCTTTTACCTAGCCTTCCTACTCTTTACTAATATTTTCTTTTCGGTATGTCGTGCCAAAATACTCTCAAGGTTTTGTTACAGATTGGTTTTCCCAGCTCTTAAAAATATTTGCATTCTCATCTGCTAGAGTCCAATAATATCAAGAAAGAAATACTTGGTTTTAAACTCTGCTACAAAAGTACCTGCAACTTTGAAACCACAATTGTGTATCTTTACTCCTTTGTTCAATGACTAACATATTAATTATCAGGTTGATCTTGAATGTAAGTGTTAAAATTTTGTCTTTCCTTTAAAAATACAAATTAAAAACCAAAGATTTAAAAAAATCTCTAACAATGAAATTTCTAGTAGGAGAAGAACATTTGTAAGAAAAATTCCACATTTTCTTGACTCTTCACCTTAAGATTATATTAATATTGAATCCCCTTTCTCATTTGTTGTTTTGTGTTTTCAAGGATCTTTAATCATTTAACATTAAGTATAACTTGTGTTATAAGATTTGCTACATATATATTTATGACATATACTACAGATTACAAAAATGAACCTAGATTGGGTTGGACTACGTTGTGCATAAAAGGTGCTAACCCTGTATCTGCCAATCTTTGGGCCTATTTAGTCTCTACCACCGTCCACTAAATTGTCTCAGTCTGCTCTTCAAAATACACCTCACTTCCTCACTGTAAAGCTACCATTTAAGAGAATCTATGCAAACCCACACAGCCTCCAGAGTCCTATCCTGGATTCCTAAATATTCCAGATTTTCTTTTCTACTCTCATTTCTCTTTACTATTTGCTCCAAAGAACTTTGGCCAGAACACCATGATGAAGCTGGCTCTGATTTTCAGTACTTCTGTTTCTTTCTATTCATACTTGCATGTTATAAGAA
>VZTN01014670.1:2927-20913 GCA_013400515.1 Erpornis zantholeuca
GCTCATATAATGCTAATCAGAACAAACCTGAATGAGAAAGAAGCCTTAAAATAAGCTTTACCCATGTGCAAGTTCCCCTGGGAGTTTCCTGAGAAAGTGATTAATATTTCTCTACTCATATGGAAAAAACACTGTTAAAAACCACTTTTCTCTTGCTCGAGTCAGAAAACGTGAACTGAAATCAAAGCGTATTAGCAAAAATAAAATATTAATGCTCTGGATTTCTTATGCAAACTTTTTCAACACTGCATTATTAATGACATCTAATTGTAGTGGAGATCGCTGCAGGACAAGCTAATTTAACTACAGACTTTATATTTTTAACTATAAAATCCTGTCTTGTAAAACCCACCATGATCCTGGTAGGATTTCATCATGTCTTCTAACATTCAGTTGTTAGTCTTGATTCAAAATTATTCACAGGAGCCAGTAATTTATGAAAATATTGGGAAACACACCAATTTTTGTTCAAATTTCCTTTGTGATAGAAAGAACAATTTATTTTAAATTTATTTTAAATTGTTCTTGCACAGACTGCATTCAAAGAGTGCTATACCCAGGCTCAGAATATTACCATAGCAAGAAATTTCTCATAATTAGTATTGCCAATATGTAGGCACACATCTTTGATTTAGGCTGAGGTCTAGGTGGGCAACATTAAACTACTCCAAGTTGTTGATGCAGATCCTGAAAACCAAAGATCACCAGAGTGCAGCAATATAGTTTAAACATGTCACATTTTTCCTACAAGAGCTCTACATCAAAAGGAAGATCACACAGGAGCTCATTTACCCAATCTGTGATATCTAGGGACCATCAGCTTCTTTCAGTGGCACAGCAACATAGAGAGCACCTGAAAAGCAGTAGCATATGTATATCAGGAAAGGACTGTATTACTCAAGAATGGAATCAGTGAACTAAAATTAAGACAGTTTACAAATCAGAAAAAAAAAAAATTTACCCTGAGATAGGAGTTTTTCATGAGTCTCAAAACATCCAGCCTTCATTTCCAGCCTGAAGTCATCTCTTGATCATGAATGGCCGTATTTCTTCTTTTGCATGAAGACACGTCCTAGAACAAGGAATACATTCTTCTATTTGGTAAAAACTAAATCTTCTGAGGCATTTCCACACTTACAGACACCTCAGTAATTGTGTCTCCTTACTACAACCTTGACACAATAATGTTGGCCAACTCATCAACAAACAACAGCTTCAGACATCTGTGACTGGGAAGAACAGAACTCAGGAAATAGATCCAGGGAAATAATGGCACAAACAGCCCTGCAAATCCAGAGAAATGAAGAAGGTACCATACTGTAATGAGTCTTTTTCTTTGCAGATCACTCAATTTTTACTGGCATTTTACCATCTCTGATGCAAGGAATAACTAGAAACAGTTGTAGATGAATGTTCAATTTCAGCAGAAATAAAAACTTGTTCAACAGAATCTGACTTGTTTCATTACACAGATTAATACTGGCTCTTTTCTGCAGTGTGCTATGAAGGATTTTTATTAAGCATATTTATTTCACATTGTTCCAAGAAAAAGAATAAATTCACTCAGGTTATTCTTAACCCAGTGGATTCACGGCACACATCTTTGTCTGCTGCCAGTTGTTTTTCTCTTTCCAGTGTTACAGGTATAATTGTGGTGCATTTAGTTATAAAACAGAAGGCTCAGTTCTCCTTCATTTGAAAATTCAGACATTTGAACAGAATTTTATTTGCTTGCTGAGAATGGGAACAGCCATGTAATCTGTTCGAACATCAGGCTCCCTGTTCCTTATTCCTACAGTGGATTTGCTTTCCCCCATGGCACTTTCACAACACAAAGGCTGCTTTTAAGTTAAGTACTAAATTATATACTACAGCTCCTGCCATTCAAGGCATATAATACACTGAGCACTACGATAGTTATCTCTACTAAATAACATGGAAGTACAACAGGCAAACCTAAGTGAGGCAAAGACCACAGAGTCCAAGAAGGGGCTGTTGGTTGTACATTATTCCTTAATAGGACACTCCATGAGAAATAGAAACTTCCATCTATTACACTTATAATTAGGTCCTAAATACTCACACTACTGGTAACAACCAAGTTAAAAAGAAATCATACATATTACTATTATTAAACCCTTGCACATGTGTAAGCCAAATGTAAAGATATTCTAGACTTAATAAAAAATGGCAGTTCTAGGAGAAAAAAATAGCACAAAATTGAAAAAATTTGGCTTTTTAAAATGAAAAAACTGGGGAAAGAATCAAGCAAAGAATGTATGTATAATACAGTCCTTGAAGTATATTTATAATTTTCTTATTATTCCTAAAAGAAAGAATACATTTTAGACCCCGAGTTCAAAATAGGACTAAGACTGTGCCAAATCTTATTTCAACCTTCCTTTTAACTATGAAAAAGCTTTATTATTTAGGCATTCTAGAATTATTGGCTTTGTTGCAGAAAAATACCCAACAGCAGTAAGCAATTATGCAGATGCATTTGTACTGTAAAAGTCAAAGGTTTATTATGATTTCAGGTTAATAAAAAAATAGCCCCCCTACAGAACTAGCCAATTCCTTTAAAAGTTTGCATTTCACATTTAATCTAGTCCTATAATTTAATAGTAATACTCTTGTGCAGTATACCAGGGCTGAAAAAGCATGTAATTATCTGAAAGCAAGATCTTTCTGCATGAGATAATTACAGTGCTACCATCTAGCCCCACTATATACACAAGAATAGATGAACCCATTAATTTTTCTAATGTTTTTATTTTATGAAACTCTTCCATATTCCTAGGTAAATATAAGAGATAATACAGACTACCACATTTATATGAGTTTAGACTTTGAATACTTGCTATCTCTGAGGAGAGCTCATTTGGAATTCAATCAAAGTCTGTGACTGTTATTTTTGGATCTGTACCCATCCTATCCATCCAACACAGAGACCTAAGGAGGATAGTAGTAGGATAACTCCATTATAGTTGCAAGAGAAAAGTGTTAGGAGTATCTGCTTCCTTTTCCACCCTGCCTTGCTCAGCCAAAACTGCTCTGCTGAGCTGTGCAAAGATGGCTATTGTAGGGAAACAGTAGAAAAGCCAGAACAGCTCAGATAAGGTAATAAAATAACAAGAATACACAAATAAATATTTGCCACTAAAGACAAGAAAATATTTCATTTTGTGTTTTAGTCATGGGCAAGACAGAATATAGGTCCTGTCAGACATCCATCAGCCACAAGAAAAATACGAGGAGCTGATTTAGCTTCTATCATATCATTTATTTTCTTGGCAAACAAATTATTTTCTTTTAGAGAAGATATGCACTAAAGCAATTTTTTTCAAGTATCAATCTGAACAATCTTATCTATTGATAAGTATGAAATCATCACTACCTTAATGTTTAACTTTTTCTGTCTTCTCTCCTTTAACTTAAGAAAATAAAAGCAGGTAGAAATTCCCTTGTTTGATGTTGCCAAAA
This sequence comes from Erpornis zantholeuca, assembly GCA_013400515.1. Taxonomy (NCBI): domain Eukaryota; kingdom Metazoa; phylum Chordata; class Aves; order Passeriformes; family Timaliidae; genus Erpornis; species Erpornis zantholeuca. The sequence continues at coordinate 6,411 of VZTN01014670.1, forward strand.
CAAGCTCTGCAACACAGCATCAATTTCATTGCATGCACAGACATCACACTTCTGCCTAAAATTTCAGCTGAAAAATTGTGCTACAGTGGCAACGTACTCGCATCCGTTTCAAGTAGAAACTGCAATGAATATTCAGCTTTAGTGAATATCAATACAGAACAGAATTGTAAACATGAGAGATTTTATACATTATATGGTCTACTTCAGACTTAAAAATCACTCATCACAAATCAGGATGATGTAATGTAGTTCTGCTAAAACACATTACATGTGGAGAAGGAGCTTATTTCCATTACTGTCTTGCTGGTCTTCATTTCTCTATCAGATAAACTCAAGAGGTCTGGGTTTGTTTTAATATATCTGAATAATTCTAAGTTGATTTACAGTGAGACATAAATGGATAAATACCAGTGTTCATTAAAGTTACAGATTTAGAAAGACTAAAAGTCTTATAAATGCCTATTTTCCTCCTGAGAGGCACAATCAAACACGAGGCAAATCTTACCAAGCATCATAGGCTCACTACAGTCACCCACACAACCAACACGATGAAATCTGGCATTCCAGACAAAGGTTTCATACTCACACCCTGTAGTTAAATACCCAATTTGGGCCCCCAAATCTGGCACCTTTATAAAGAGAATAACCAATCCAATAACTCCTGAATGAGCTGTGAAAAAGCCTCTAACCTGGTGGCCCTGCTGTAATTCCTGCCCATCTCCACACTTGGAGCCTGCCATTTCCAGCGAGTTCTAGGCAGCTCATAAGTAAGTAGAACAGGGGAGTAGGAGCTATTTAAGTGTTTGGCAAACTGCAAGAGCATAAAACTCAAAGTATCTTGATTGTCTACCCAGACAATCTGGCATTACACCTATGTACAGTATAAATGCTCCTTGACAGAGAAATAGCACTGTAACGCTAACAACAGTAACAAGTAGCCTACCACAGCAACATTCTTAACTGTTACTTTGTATTAACTTAGGAATGAAACAATAAGGAAACAAATACGAAGCTCTCCTTCCAAGCTCTTACCCGAAAATGGTGAAGTTGGCATTTAGCAGAGAAGTTTTATGGTAATACTGTGAGTTTACTGCTGTTATACACACAAAATCACAGCATGAATAAGGCAAGAAAATACAGGACACCCTTTTAGTAAAGCACTGGTGTCAAACCTCAGCTGTTCTGAATTTTATGGCACAAACTCACTATTTTTTGTGCTTTTCTTGAAAACTGCAGGCCAGCAGAGGCTGTAAAAGGTTATTTGAATAGGCACAAAGCAGAATTCTCCCAAAAAGCCAAGGGGGCTGTTTGAAAACATGCACTCTGAAAATATGTACGAGACACATATGTATCACATACATACGTTTATGAGAAAATATGTACCTTTCACAGAGATTCACACTTCTACTTAAAAAACCCAAACATTTCTAACAAATAATTGAGCATTCTTGCTCAACTCTCACTTTTATTAGCACTAATTAAGCCCATTTGTTAAAAAAGCTACAACAGACAAAGGCATATGGAAAAATTGAAGGATACTAATCTATCATAGGAGCCAAATATCCTGGCAGTATTCACTGAGCTTTGTACTAAAAGCTTGATCTAATCATAACAAAATACGAGTCACGTCAAATATTGGCAGCTTCCCTAAGCCCTTAAGGGAACACAATTCTATAAAATCAATGTAATAAAAGTATTAACATCGAGGCTTTTGTGGTTGATGCCGTAAGAACCATTTACACATCCACATATGGTGTTAATGTCTCAAACTTTCCTTTTTGAATTCATTAATACTATTAAATACAAGATGACTGAAACTTTCTTTTTTGAAGTCATTAATACTATTTAATACAAGATTACTATTATGTTGTAATACTTACATAACTTTTGATGCTTGATCTCAACCCACAGTTTCTCCTTTCAAGGAACTCTCCTAATCTCTCCTTCTAACATGACTTCTTTTTATTCAGCTGAAAAAATGCCAGCAAATAAAATGCTTATATCCATTTATATATATAATTTTTTTGTAGAATTAAAATAATATTGGAGAGGGCCTTTCTAACACCTCTTTAGCTGATGCTACTATTGAACCCTGGGAGGGTCAAGGGCAATCACAGACTTTCCCCTGGAGGGTTGCCAGCAATTACAAGTATTTATTTCCAGGCAGGATTGCTGTGATAACTCAGTTTCAGGGAGAAAGTACCAGCAATTCAGAGTTTTGGGCCCCCTTTAAAAATAAACAAACGAAAAACCCCAAACAAAACACACACACGCACACACTTTTCTCTGTCTAATTCTAATCAGCAGAAGGACTAGTAAAAAAAAATAATTCAAAGTTATAAAAATAACATCATACTGCTGTGTAAGAGCAGAGCCACCTATGCTACAAAAATAAAAAGCATTTACCAACGGGGCAAGCAAATCTTTTACCTTATAGTGGCCTGTATTTGCTGTTCAAATAGCAAATAATAAAAGGTGAGGCAGTTTTCCATTTCATGTCTGTAATATTTTAAGTAGATATATTCAATAAAGCAGCGCCCAGAGCTCAAATAACAACCTGAAACAGCACTATTTTACCAAAATGCTTTTGTAAAGCTGTGGGGCTGCTGCTTTTTTAATCAAATTTTATTTCCCAGCAATAATTTTAATAGCTATTTTAAACCCACCCCACTCCCTCAAGGCAATGTTGGGGTCTGATAAAACCAAAATCATGGACTTGTTTTCTTCTCTGAGAGAAAAAAGCTTTAGTAATAGCTATTTCTTTTATTAGCGCCCTGCTGGTTGGTTTATCAAGTATATAAGATAAGGGAAAGAATTATCCCTCACACATCAGGTCAACAAGCAGGGTTAACCCCCCACCTGCCTAAAAGTGCTCAGCAGTGTCTTTTCTCCACCCTCAGATACCGATAAATATATGTGTGTACATACATACATATACAATGTGTGCATATATACATATGAATGCAAAAATTCGGATATATATATATAAAATACGTATATATGTATGTATATATAACCACAAACAGAATGAAAGGAGTGACCTCGCACCTCATTCAGTACCACAGCCGAAAGCACAGCAGCCTCGAGGGGAATGGGCACGAACTGGCCATAAACAGCCCCTCAGAGACTTACGCTACTTAAAACCAAAGTTTCACCTTCCCGAGGCAGAGTAGGGAGGGAGCTCTTACTTGCCACACCGCGTTCACAGCCAGGAAAGACCCATTAACCTACCAGGAGAACGCCAGAGCCTCTCGACAGCCCTGAGGAGCGGGCCCTCCACCGCCCTCTCACAGCCGCCACCCCCGAGGGAGAGGGGGCCCAGAAGCCTCCGAAATAGCGAGACCACCCTTCCCTCACAGTTTCCCGCCCTTTTGAAGACTTCCGAGGGTGGGGGGAAACTGTGAGGGAGTGGCGTTGCCGCCCTCGGAAGTCTTCAAAAGGGCGGGAGACTGTGAGGGGGCGGTGGTCCCGCTCTCAGTCTCCCCTCAGGATCGGCGAGCACGTGGGGATGTGCCGGCAAAGCCTTCCAGGTGTTTGTCTGCTCGCTCAATTGCGTTTGGCAAGGTACTTTTCAGCCATCTTTTTTTTGTGTGTTTTGTTTCTTTGGGGTTTTTTTGGTTGGTAGTTTTTGTTTGTTTGTTTGTTTGTTTGTTTTGGTTTTTTGGGGGTTTTTTTGGTGGTTTTTTTTTTTTTTTTTACTTTGGCCCCAGCAGCCCCCTCAGGGCCTTGCGGGCAGCCACGGCGGGAGCCGGTGCCGTCTCCTAACAGGGCGGTCAAGTTGAAGCAGCCCTTCCATGGGGTGCCTTCCTCAGTCCCAAAAAGCAGAATAAAACACTCTCAGAAAATCCCATTTAATAGAGGTAACAGAACGGACTTTTCAGTGTTCCTAGAATATTTGAGGAAAATCTTTTCCGATGTTCCTTGAATGCTGGTAGAAGGCAGATCAGCATGAAAAGTGGTTTAAAATCAGGATGGCATCACTATATTCTCAATCTAAATAACTTTGGGGGAAATATACAGAGACTGATAATAAAAACTTGCACTGCTGTGAAAAGTCCACTAGACAAGTTGTGAATGCATTTCTTTGTTATAGGTAATTGCTGAAATAGGACAGAGAAATATCACAACTGCATTGGTATGAAACTTGTAAAAGAAAAGGATTGATTTATACAACGTGTGCAGGTGCTTATTCTGAGGGTGTTTTTTCTAAAGCAAATTATAAAGCACGAATTTTATTTAAAGAACCTAAGGAAACAGGGAAAAGCAGAAAATGGCAATTCACTTCAAGTCTAACATAACATCTCCAACACTAAATGCTGTCTTATGCAGTGTTTGCTTTTCTAACTAATTTACCCAATACATTTTTAAATGTGCCGTCTATTATCTATCTCCTGCACATTTAATGACTGCTAAATAGTTAGAAGTCTGGAGGACTCTGTGAACTTTCTTATACATGGTTTACAAGATTTCTTACTTAAACTAAATTGTTCCCATTTTCAATCTGAACCTACATCAGTCTGTGATAGTCTAATGGCAGTGTGGCTTTGTTGCAGTCTCACAGTATCTCATCTTTAATAAAAGACAAGGAATTGTTCTGCTTGTCCCATTTTTCTCTCACAGAGTTGCAAGCACATCCATTTTATTTCAGTCTGACTGCTTTTCATATATTTAAATATCTATTCTTACTTTTGATTACTTCACAAATATCTGCTATTATTTCACCCATTACATTCTGCATTTGTGATTTTTGCAGATTCAGGCACAATTAACTTTACTTTTTAAAGCAATAGTATCATTTGTGATTATTGCCAGCCAGATGTCATTTTCACACCTAAGCATTCCCCAGCACCTGTTAGATTCCCCAGATATTAATAAAAGTAATATCTCAGTATATATAACTCATACTCATTTCTAGTAGCTAAGGTATTAGCGATATATTGAGTAGATTCTTTTACCCCAAGATGTTGCTCTAATTCCAAATAAATTTAGGCTTCTCTTTTTTATGCTGTCTATTTACTTTCACACTGAGTTGCTGGTCCAGATTCAAAAGAACGAACTTCAGCCCTAGACTGGCAGATAGTTGTATCTAATAGCAGATACAAAGAAGCATTTAGTAACTCTAAAGCTTTCATGTCATCTAGGGTATCATTTTTCCTTATATGTGTCACAAACAAGGGAAACGCTGCTGGAAATATCATCGTAGAAGCATGGGAAGCTTCTACCCAGCCATTTAAACAGTTTAATCTTACTATGTGCTGATGTAACTGTGAAATGTGTTCTCTTTGCATTCCTAATTAGCATAGAACAGATGGTAAGGCTGCTAGTTTAAAGCAAAGAGCCTATTTTGAAAAGCCTGTGGTAATTCCTCACTCTTAAAGAAGTTTACTGTGGTCTATGAGTGTTGGGGGGAAAAAGGCTTGGGTTGTTTTATTTGCTTGCATGTTGCTAACCTAACTTCTAAATAACTCCAGTACTATTTCAAAAGTTCTTGCTAGATTTGAACATTTTCAGAGAAGAGTATGATCTAGATCTAGAGTATGATTTTCATCTAATTATAGAGGAAAGATCTTAGGAAATTTTTAATACCTCTCTCAAGTTCTGAAAAACCTCTAGAACAACCTTATACTGATAACTGGGTTTAATATTCTGCTTTTCAGTGATGAAAACATAATAAAAGAGAAGAAAACAAAACCTGGCTCAAAATTAATTTATTACAAAGTAATACAGTAATATCAGTTCTGTCAAAAACCTTATTATATAATAACAAATATATAATGTTCTTTTGCAATCCTGTCCATGAATTCCATGTTGGAGAGTCCTAGTTCAGGAAAGACTTTTTGGGAAGTCTTAATGAGATAATTCTGTGTGAAGATTTAACCTGTAACCATTTTATCTCTATAGTATTACCTATTCATATTAACAGTGGTATTGCAACGTAAGTCTGCTGAATACATTTGCTAGACACAGAAACAATAAGAGGCTCAATTCAGAATTCCCACTTCTGCTCAGTGAAGGTTTTCCTTGCCTTTTTTTCCACATATTTCTTTTTGGTAGTGACCCACTGACTATTGCCTTTTCTGCTCTGTACCATTCATAGTTTGGTTTTAATTTTAATTTGCAGTGCATGTTTTGGTTTTATATAGATCACTTAAAACACACTGAGACCCAGCAAAATTTAAATTACAGCGCTTTTGAAGTTCAATTTTTGTACATTCCATTAAGCTTTGTCTGTGCAGTGCAGTTCTTGTGGCAGTTCTTGGCCCAAAATTTGTTCTTGTCTCATCATTTTACACTAAACTGAGAGCATAGAAATTCAGTCTGTGGTATTGGCTTTAAAAAATTCTTTGATCTCTAAAACTGCATAAGATATTTGGCACTGCAGACAGGGAACTCCCGTATTTTTGGCACATCTGGAAGCTCCTCTGTGGGGATAACTCCATTGTAGCAATTTGCAAGTGAAAGTGCTATCAGCATTTTCAAAACCTTGTGTACATGTTTCTTGTCATGGCCCATGAAAATTTCTCAGGAATCTATGTTCACAGAGAGAAAACCAGCAGATCTTTCAATTTTTTTCCCACAAAGGCAGTACAGAAGCCTTTCTCAGTATGCAGTTTTCAGCTCAACTTTATTTTCCAGTGAAGTATCCTAGCTAAAAGGAGGTCTCACTTCACCCTTCAGCTTTCTGTGTGTGGAGATGGAACTTGGCCAGTTCTGCCCATCTGCAGCCAGACACTTGTCTCCTCACTGCAGCTCGATCAGCCTCAGCTCTCAACACAGACTTAGCAGCTCTCTGGCTTGAAAGCTTCCCAGAAGATCAGCTGGGGATGATGGATGCAAGGGTACTTGTAAAAGAAAAGGAGAAATGACATGGACATGACAGAAGGAAAACCTAAAAATAAAATAGGGTCATCAAGATCCTGAGTGGAGCTGTGTAATTCTGCTTTCATTCTTAGTTTAATCTAAATGGCCCAATTCTATAGGTGTTACACTGGCTTAAAATTGTTCAGGGTAAAATATACATAACATAATTCTGATTTTCAGAAAAAATGTAGAGTGAGTGCCCTGGAACTGATAATCTCAGCCAATATTTTGGTTTTCCTTTTTCTTCATGAGCTAAGGGGTATGTGTCTCCCAGTACCTTCTTAATATATTTTGGCTTTTTATTTGTCAATCCTTATCATTATACTTGAGAGGTTTCATGGTTTCAGCATAGTCACAGATTCATCATTTTCCTGGTAGCACTGAATAGCTTGAGTGTATCCACTGCAAAAATACTTCTTTTCCCTATAAAATATCTCCTATGTAACAATGATATTTCCTTATTTTCACAAAAAATTCAACTTTTTTATTCTATGGTCTTCTTAAATATAGATTCTGTTGTGTATATTTGGAGCTAGAATGTCTTCTTTAAATTAATTCCTTGTCAGCACCTGACTTGGTGCCAGTAGCTACACCTGAACAATAGATTTTTAAGGTGTCTTCTGACTGGTGGTTCATAAACTTCAGATTGGATTTTTGCCATCTCCTCTGGGAACTGTAGAGTTGTCCCTTAAGGGAATGCCTCTTTGTGAGGAGCAATCTGCCTTTCTGGAGTGCATTTGGCTTCTCTGAATTTATTTTGCAGGAACAAGAAATATTTAGGGATTATGTTCCAGCTGCTCTATTTTTTTCATTAAAGCATCCAGTGGGAGAGTATGGACTTTTATGCAAGATTGCTTTCACTGGAGATTACTACCATAGACAGATGTTTTTTCATTACCTGCTGTAATGGACTACACTTTTGCAGGAGCAGCAGTAACATATTCTATCCTGAAAATTAAGGGCCAATCCACCTCTAAGAAACGTGGTTTTCAGCCAGATGTTATCCCAGACTGTGGCCAAGAGAACACAACTTGTAAATAGCTAAAGAATGTACAATGTGTAAAATTTCATAGTATTGACCTATTTTTAATTCACAGGTGTGAGCTTAAAATATCTATTTTAAGTTATAATTTCATCTGTCTGATTAATGCAGCTCATCAGTGTGACATAGGCAGTGTTCATCCCACCAGGGACCAGGAGAGGGATGATGAATGTGACCTCCTCCTCAGTCACGCAGGCCAGAATTCCATGCTTGGCAACTCACTATGTACCTCACGGTAAATTGTGATAGTGGATCAGGAAATCAGGTTTGGACAAGATAAGACAGTATTCAGGGTGTTCTGGCTTTGTATCAATGCAATGTAATCAATCCTCTGGAGCCAGAATTAGAAATTATCACTGCATGACTATCAAAGGTTCTGGAAGCCAGCGGCAAGTGCTTTGAGAATGAGTTTCACATTGTTAGGCCAGTACACAGCCCATCAAAAAAGCCTGAAAGTACAAGGAAATTAATGTTTTATATTTCCATTCAAAAAGCAGATTTCCTGAAGTGAAAGGAAATTAAAATTTAGATTATACTGGTCAGGATAATGGACTTGCAGTTAAAAAGAGAAAAAATGCCCCAATGAATCACCTAATTCACTTTGGGATTTGCTCAACAGTCAATTATATAGCATATTTTTCACTTAACACATTTCCATTTGTTTCTTCAATCAAAAATGCTGTGCTTTATCATGTGTTCAGTCTGGGCAACCCAACGAGAACTGGAATAGGATTTGTGGCACTTTAGTTCTGGTCCTGGCATGTTTTACTGATAACCGTACTGTGGTTATCCTAGTTATTCCTATAGAGAAGAAGCTTTAGAGCTTGGGAAAAACGTTGTGACTTCACTTCTTCTCATAAGTGTAGTGAAAAGGCAGGAGTGTGGACATGGAAAAGTGAAAGGGTTGGTGCCAAAAGGAGGTGAAGAAGTAAAATGAGGAATGTAATAAATACCATGCTGGCTTTAGTTGTGGAAGTCTGTGCAGGCTGCTAAAGCAGTGCAGTCCACTCATGGGTAAAAGGCTTTCACTGCAAGAACACCAAGGCCATCATTCACAGAGAAAATTTCTAAGGACTGCTTAGTTTGATTGTGTAGATGCAAAACTGATAGATTAATCAGCCAGAAAGTGGCAGCTTGTGGCAGTGGAAATATTTGGCCATCATCTAAAGGAGAAAAATGAGGGCATAAAACTGGCAGTGCAAGGGTAATTCTCCGTTCATTAAAGGTTGTGTAATATGAAAGGTTTAAAAATTACTTCTGGTTGTGAAGCCTGGTTCAGCATGATCCTCTTACTTTCTCATTAGCACTTTTTAAAAGTAAGACATGTCAGTCTATTTCTTGCACTGCCGTTCAGTCTCTGTGCTTGTCTTCCTTTTTTGCCTTACTGTACTGGAAGGGATAATTTCCAGGTGGATGGTTGTCCTCCTGCCATTTAATTGTAAGCCTGAAAACGTCAGTTCAAGGCATGTCCTTTTAAATATCATGTCTTATCTCTACTCTCTGTGTATCTGCCTTTAAACAAACAGATTTACCATGGAACTGCTGGGCCTGGATATTCAGGCTGCCTCCCAACAGCTACTGCAACTCTTTAATCCATCAGAAGTAAATGAAAGAAATTCATATTGGTGTATCAGATTATTTAGGTGAATATAAAATCGTGAAAAGGGAAAAGGTATTCTGAAGGGTTCTTGCTCACTGGGAAACACTTTGGGCCTAATACTGCTTAATACTTGCTCTGTTTCTTCCCTTTCCATAGTTTTTGTTATAACATCATATGTTGCAAATGTGACCTGCTTAGGTGAAAGTGAAAAACTAAATATAAATGCCTTAAAGTTAAATCAGAGACGATTTTTTAAGATAATAGCATGGTCCACACAAGCTCTGCCTTTCTATGCAGAACAAGGCAACCAGAGAAATCTCCTTCTGTTTCTGAGATGACTTTTAGTCTGTCCGTGATTAGTAAATATTACAAAGGATTTATTTCTTTATTTCACATGTGTATGGTGGCTTTTCAAGAATCCTCGTCTTAGAATTAAATTAGGGAGTAGTACTAAAAATAATTGAAATGTTTGTTCAATAATCATTCTGGATCAAGATACCTAACAGAGAAACTTGATTAAGAAAAGATTGTTATTATGTAATGCAATCCTTGGGACAGAGCAAAATCAGAAATTTATTCAATATTTCCCATCAGGAGGCTGGTGTTTGCCTCCTGCCTCAAAAGCAGGATCTCAACACACACACAGGGGTTACTTGGGGTGGCGTAACCATGAACATCTGCATTTCCTCCTCCAATCCCTTAGGTCAGTTCAGGTCATCCGCAGCGACTGTGTCCCCTCCCAGCTTCTCGTGCAGTGCCAGCCTACTCACTGATGGAGGAGGGAGTGAGAGAAGGAGAAAGCTCTGGTGCTGTGTAAGCACTGCTCAGCAGCAGCCAAAACACTGGTGTGTTATCATCACTGCTTCATCCACAAATCCCAAACACAGCACCAGGCAGGCTGCTGTGAACAAAATTAACTTCAGCCCAGCCAGAACCACTACAAATAGTTATAAACAATGAACTACATGGAAAATTAGCTTTCCAGCAGTCTCTAAGATTTTTCTAGGCTGTTTTGGCAACATATTCCCAATGAGGCATACCTGTAGTTCTCCCTTGCCAGATGGGTTGTCATCAACCCTTTTGGAACTATTCCTTAGGTAAGTCAACTTCCTGAATGTCCTGCTGTTGGCTGGTACTCATCACTTCATCACTAAATACCATCAAAATGATGATATTGAACATTATCCAGTTCTTTTCACATTCAAAGAGAACTTAGACTTTAACTGCTTTTTTAATTGTTCTGAGATTTAAGGTATTTCTTCATTTATTTTTTGCAGAGTAATAAGGAATAACACAGGCTTAGAATTGAAAGACTGAAAAGAGATATATTGACAGAGTGTTAGAGTTTTAATTAATGAGAATCGTTTTGAATATTTGTGTCATCTTCTGAAAATAGCTCTTGAAAGAGCCTGGCCTTACCTCAGACTACCTTTTTTGCCTTTCTTCCTGAGTTAGTGGAGTTTCTCTGAGGCAATCTTCTAACACATTTTCTCTAGTGCTTTCTAGTATAAATGCAATTATTCTCCAACACAGCGTTCAGTTGGACTGCAGATTTTAGTATTGCTTAGGTAATCTGAGCTTTGAGAATTTATTTCTGGACTTGAGTAGATATGCCTGGCACTGACATCTTTGAAAAGGTTGGCTACTTGAAATTCAGTTTTGCCTGGGTGATCCTGCCATTTTCTAGAGAAAAGGGAAGCGTGGCATTAAAAATTTTTAACATTTTTTACAGAGTGTTTATTATGAGATGGCACCTCAAGTATTCTATATTTCAACAAATTATCCTGAGGATGTATTGTGCATTTGAATTCGTGGGATGATGTTGAGTTTAATATTCATTCAGAAGTACTCGGTTCAATTTACAATGACAACAAAAAATAATGAATAATATATTTATATCATCCATTAATAACCATCCATCCATTTAAAAGGTTCATCCTAATGCATTCTGGAAATCTGCAAATTAATTATGCAAAACCCTGAATGAATATAAAATTGAAATGCTTAAGAATTTAAATGTTGCAATTAAATGCTATTGCATGTAACTCAAAGTTATTTTCTTTGAATACTTACTCATCAATCTTAATTTCAGTACCACCATTTAGAAATAGAATCAGCTCTTACATCTTGTCAAAATAGTGGAAGTTTGAGCAAAGACTGTATTCTTTTTCCTTTGATTACATTATTTCCAGACATGAATTTAATGTCTTTATTAAACAAAAGTATCCTTTTTAAAGACAGATTATAACACTCATCAAAATAAGGGTGAGCTCAGAGATTTCAATCCTTGTTCTTTAAAAAAGCCCAACAAATCCAGCCATGAGAACTGGTCTTAATACACAATCATAGCTACCTAAAAATCCTAATTAATCTCTGTAGCACTGGCAAATCAATACATAGCTAGTACTAAGAAGTAAGGCTTGCTGACCAGGCTGAATGAGAAGTCCATATGTACATAAATATTTTTAATTATGATCAAAGTTAATTACCTAACAATAGACATTGAAGAATACTTTTTGTAAACAATAACATATGCTGTAAAATAAATGAATAAATAAGAGACCATGCAAGCTCTATCCCAGTTAAAAACCAGCACAGAGGTGCAGAAAATCAAAGCTGTTGAGTGCCTACCTTAGGTGTGCAGTGAAATCTTCAGGCAGGTTAATTGCTTTGAAAATGCAAAAAAGTTGTGATTTGAGAAAAGAGCCAATTTTAACACCAATAGAGAGGGTATATGGTCCTAAGGAAAAATACCTTGAAGAGTCAGGAAACCTTTGATTTATTTCCGTTTGCTTCACTAATATTAGTGCTTTTGTATTAGGCCAATCACTTTGACCAAGACCAAATTACTGTGTTTAGGTAGTTCTTCTTTAGGTACTATAAAACCTGAGAAATACAAAACTTTTTAGGAATATATTTTTGTCAAAAGCTTTTTCAAGTGTATAACTTTAAATCAGCAATTAAGGGGACTGAGATGGTTCTAAAATCTCTTCATATCATAGACTGGAAGGTGGCTCAGGAAGCTAAAGAATTTTACCTTACCAAGTCACCCTTACTGTTGAACACGCTGACCTGGAAATCAAGGTTTTGAGACAAAAACAAGACAAACAGAAAACTAAAGTTCAGGTGAAGACAAAATTTAAGGTAGGCAAGACTGAAATATTTTTTGCTAGAAAAGTTTGAAAATACTGTGGTTTAAAGAATCTGGTTTAAACTCTAAGGACAACCTCTTGTCAAGGGTAAAATTATTGAAACAATCGTTTTGAAAAACAACTTGAGGAGGATATTAATCTTATAGAAAATAGTTTTTTTCTGTGTTTTTTTCCTTCTCTTTTCACAAACAACAGTAAAATACATGTATTACAGTAGTAAATTATCACATGTGGCTGTTTTAAAGCCAAATTTAATCTAATGAAAAATGTGGGGGGAAAAGGAATTAGAAAGTGAAGGGGTTTTTTTAAATTATGTGGTTTTCATCAGATCATGCTTATTTTGAGGTTGTATTATCTGGTCATATTATTTAGGGCAAAATTCATTAATTAGTTTTCATATATCCTCAGATAAAACCAGTCCAAGTCTCTCCATACAAACACTCCTGCTTTTAAATTCTGAGAACCTGAGTGTTACATGGAGTTTTGCAGTAACACATGTGTTTTGGAATGTGTGATTATATTCTTTCATTATGTTAAATATATCAGACAAAACCTAGCATTTGATCAAAGTGCTGGCTGGGATTTTTTTTGATAGCTGTTACTGTAGTTTCTCTATGACATTGTTTAGCTTGGAATTTTCACTGATTAGTTATGGGGTTTTTTTTTAATTCAGTAAAATGAACGTGACTATTCTAATTCTCCTTTCATTTTGAAAGCTGAGCAATGACTTGGGCAAAGTTTACAGGGATGTGTTGTTGCTGATTTAAAAGGAGGTATTTTCTCTTTCAGTGAACAACAGAGAGGTGTACTGAAATATTTGGGAAGAGGAAGCCCTTTCCTAATATATGGATGTTGGCTGAACGTTGTAAAATAGCATTGGACTCTACTGGAAAGGTAATCGATGTCCGGGTTTCAATCTTACCAAAGTTCTGCAATCTCATCAGAAACACAGGAATAAATATTTAGCTTCCTTCCCCTTATCCCCTGACACCAAGGCCTTCTGGATGCAAGGCGTTAGCCTTTGCATTAGTTTATTGATCTTTTAATGTAAGATCTAACTTGCTTCGGGGGCACTATAAATACAATATTGCAAAAGCTCTGCCATATCAATATTCATTTATTTTTATTGACTACTTGCCACCTCTAAATTCTGGGTACTGAATTAATGGATGCTGAATAACTACTTCGATTAATGAAGCTAAAATTGGCTTTAACATCCTACACTAACTACAGAAATTTTTTCTATTACAAAGCTAATTATTTCTTTTTTACGATCCACAATTACTTTCATAATTTGACTTATCCTTGGCACCTCACTGGAAGCCAGAGTAACGAAACAGAAGCTATTTATAAATGTTCATTATTCACAGTACCACACAGGAGCATCCTTACTCTAAGTCCATAGTTAAACACTGGAATTAGTAGGTGAATTGGACCAAATGAATGCATTTCAGTAGGTGAAGTTTTAGAAGATTAATTTGAGGTGCTTCTTTTTTTTTGTGACTGTTTTGGCACATTCTGTATGTGTCTTATTCATGCACATCCTTATTAGTTATTAGAGGAGATACAGCACAAGGTAGGTGAATATATTCGTGAATATTTTTTCTGACACACGGTCAAGGTATCATAGTGGTGTTTTCTCTCCTATTTCCTTTTGTGCACAAAAAGTTCCATCTTTATATATTTGACATTTGATTTTTATTGAACCGTATCTTTTGGAAAAAAAAAATATTTTCCTTTTTTCATTTGTAAATATACTGTGGGCCCATTTTTTTTTCTGAGCATTCCCTACACACAAAAACCCTAGTGGAGATGAACACTGGTAGCCCTCCATAGATGGCCTAGAGC
>VZTN01014753.1:0-12780 GCA_013400515.1 Erpornis zantholeuca
TGGAGTCATCTTTCCCTTCTAAACCCCAAGCAGGCAAAGAATCCACATCAGAGCAAGCCTTATATTATCATTGTCAGTGACAGAGATCTGGCCTTGTAACTCATTATCCAGCCCAAGACATTTTTGAAGGTCTTCAGTTGTCAAAGAAACAACCAGTAGAGAATCCCTGTACTGTGCTGATACTCAGTTTGCACAGCTGTACTTTGGACACATTGCAACCCAAGACAAATTAAAGTCTGGAAGCTCACAGCACATAGGAATACAAATTTTCAGGAGTCATCTGTGCTCTCCAGGTTGCATTGAAGTTCTGAACGGTAATCTCACTTTAGGTCACAAGGGTGGGTTTGTGTGGGATTTGCACTGTGTTGTTACCACTATCCAGCCCATATTTGACAACATTTCATTCACTCTGTGATCTATACTTGCAGTTTCCATGAAGGCCACAGAGTATCTCGCACCAAGCGGTTCCAGGCTGACACTTATTTCTGTCAATGCCTCATGTGACAGCACCATGAAGAGCTTATCCTCAAGATTAGCCTTTTAGTTCAAAATACATATTTCCTTCTCACTGCTGCTGTGGGAAGATTTCTTTTTTCCATTGCTGTATCTCCAATATTTTTACAGATTTATATCCAGCCCCAATAAATTTTTCAGTCTTATAGCTGTCAATGAGGATCAAGTTTAATCTTTATAACGAGCTACTGCACATATGTCTGGAAACTACAGGCAACATGCTCAAGCCCACACCTGTGAAACAAAATTACTCCAAATGCGTTTTCTTTTCCTTGTCACTTTTTGAGTGCTGTCCTTTACTAGCTTTGGTAGACGCTCTGCAATTTGTTATTGCTGTGGGAGGGAAATGGTTTTTTTTTAATATGTTATAAATGCACAGCTATCAGGACTTTTGAGTAGTGGAAAAGGAAGGGCTGCTCCTCTTTGCTATCTCAGGAACTACAGAGTCCCTCTATTGTGCCAAATTTTATCATTTTGCAGAGTGATGCTATAAATTTCTCACACTCAGCCATCTTATAAGGCAGCATTTGTATGGAGAATGGAAAATTACTAACAAACTCTCTCTCAGCTCAATAAAGGGTGTACACCTGTCTTTGATTTTGACAAATTTCATTTTTATAAGAACTGAAACAATAGGAGAATATGGAATAAAATCAGCTAAGCATCATAGGTAGAAGAAACTTGCTGGAGTCAAACTTAGACTTCTTGCTTACAGAAATAAAGCATAATATTCAAACACCAAACACAACTGATGGTTTTAGTTATGTGAAGAAAAGGATGGTTATATCAATTTTTTTTTAAAAAAATAATTTAAGTTATTTCTGATAGGGTTGTGGGTAAATCAATTATCAAAAGAAGATTTCATGTTAAGAGGACTAGTTTCACATCTGTCAGTTACTGAAAAGAATAAATGGCTTGATACTGTGACCTTTTCTTTCTGGTGTTCTACAGATCCTGCGTTAGACATATAATCAACTTCACATACATGTGCAATTCAAGCAAGTTCAGTGGAAATGTAAACAATGTTTGATTACTGTAAGGGAAAGACTCTTGTCGTTCCTTTGAATCTGAATAAAAGTTTACATTTACTGAAAGTTAATACCATTCTAGATTATTTGGTTCATTATAGGAATCTAATATCATTACCCATCATGAAAAGTAACCGGTGGTATTTTCCAAATCTCAGAGTAATTTAGAAGCTCAAATTCCATTTATCTGAATCATGTTTACAAGAAGTCACACACTCCTAAGGCTTTCAGGTGTCTTTGAAAAGTGTAAACAGACTAGTTTCTTCTGGACCTTAAAAAAATGCACTTACACTAGCAGAGATGTCATTAAACAATTGGCAGGTTTGCCTTTTTCTGTGTTTCCCTCTTAAACCACATGGGAAAAAAAATTAGTTAATGAACCTCTCAATAATATTTTACTATAAAGGTTTATTTTCTTCAATGTTTGTATAAATGCATATATGATTAGAAATAGGCACAAAAATTTCAGGTGAGGCATACTGCAGTCTATTGTTCTGACCTCTCCTTTCTGCAATACTATTTGAAAAAAAAAAGATTATATTTTTTAAACATTATGACATTTAAAGAAAAGATTAGTCTCACATTATATGACTATATGAGTTCCACCAAAGTTGTGAGAACTTGATATGTTATATGAAAATGTCACTCATGTCATTAAGGAGGGATGGCACCTGCTCCAAACTTAAAATTGCAACAGAGTCCCCACTGGAATCTGTTTGTACCCTAAAAAACATTCCACTAAAATGGGGTTTCCCTTGTGCAAGCACAAGAAGAATGGTAGAAGAAGAAAGATTTTGTACAACCAGGACCTACCATCATGTTTCCTGTTTGGGTTGCAAAATTTTGGCTTTCGGTTTTTCTGCAAAAAGTGACAAACCTCTACCATTCACATTAAAGATCTACCTTGCATTTTGAAGTGGGGAAGAAAATAAACAAATCCATGGTACACAGAGCAAGTCTAGATGCTTTGGTGTCCTTCCTACCATACTGCTGCTGCAAAATCAATTCATTGCTGCTTTCAGTTTCCCAAACTTGCTCTGTTTAGCCAAGTTCCCTTGGTAACAAGGATTCAAGATTGTCAAACAGTCATGTTTTCATATCAGTTTCATCCCAATGAATTTCAACTTCTGTGTTCATTTTCAGCCAGGTATGACAAAGTGATGGGAATGGGATGAGAGAAAACTGGCATGTGGAGTCCATGTGGGAAAGATTGCAGCACATATCTTTAACATACATTATATGATATGAAGGGTAGACCCATGGAAGTGAGGAAAGGAAGAGGAGAAGTTCTTTACCGAGAAGTCTGTAGTAAGCAAGAGTCTCTGGGTTGTGCTATTCATTAAGTACTTGTTTTATGAAATGTGGCTTTGGCCTGGCCCTTGTTTCCATATAAGAAATGTAGACCCTTCCCTGTTCTTTAGTGTTGGGCATCACTGCTTTGCCTTTTCTTGGATGAACTCAATATTTCATGTGCTATTAAAGGTGAGTCTCAAGTAAAAATGTGGTGGGCTTATGTATGCTTAACTAGGAATTTGCTTGGAATCAACACTTGCAATACTTCTTAAGGGCTTGTAACAAATGGCTAACACAGGTAATCACACAGCCTTTTCAAGTCAAGATATTGGTCTACCTTAACACTGCGAGAATAAAATACTACCAGCATGAAAGTTTTATAAGAGAAGCTAAGACTAAAGATAAAGTCAAATAAAAAAAAAAGAATCCACAGTCATATTTAGGTGAAGACCAAGGAGAGCAGGGCCAGGCAGACTCTGCTTCCTCACATCCTAGAGCAAAGCCCAGCCCCATAAGCATGTCCTGTGCGAACCAGACTAGGACAGCTCTCTCCTCTCTCTCTCCACAGAATGGTTTTAAAAAAAAATATTTAGTGTCCTTTTGATCTTTTGGCTCCTTGCCTCGGCATGTCTTATGACTTCGGCCGGAACCTGGAAGAGCATCTTCCTAATTAATAGCTCAGGAATTATTTCAGACTGCCACCCACCAGGACTGTTTAGCTGGATGGATTGTGTGACCTTTCGGCTGCTTTTGTTCAGCCTCCTCCCAGAGCACTGCAAGTGACCAGTTTGTGGCTGTGTCCACAGAAATCCTGCCTACCCAGGCACCCCTTTTCTATAGTGACCCTTAAGAAGGCCTGCTAGGCCCTGCACCACCCAGCTTTTACCATGCTTCAGACACCGGCAATGCCCCATTCCCTCTTAAAATACTTTGTGTGTGGGGGTAAACAGCTCTGCATTCAAGACCTAACAGATGAGCTCTTTCTAAGCCTCCTTTCCCAAGATTTCAGACCATTACAACTGTGTCTGCTTCTAGTAAAGTGCTTTCACATACAACATCACTTATAAAACATACTGTTAACATTTACTTGTAAAGTCTGTATACAAACATGTGAAGAGGAATCACAGACTGATATAAACCAGAAAACAATGCCCCTATGCATAACTTTGTTGTCAACACTTTTAGATGAAAACTGATTTTGATAATCTCTGAGTTTTCTTGTTGTCAATCACATCTGTAAGGATCCTCAATTTTTAAATTATGAAAACTTGTTTGCCAAAGCACAAGCCCTTTTAAGGTATTTTTAATGGATCATCCACAGCATAAGACATCTAAAACAATTAGTCACTCCCAAAAAATCTTGACCATTTATGTAACCTTATTTTTCCAGTTGTGAATAATTGACCAATCTTGTGAACCCACACACTCAAATTTATGGCATTTCTTTGTAGGTTTGTCTGTCTGTTTGTCTGTCACACGACAGCTTGGGAATGCTGCATTTGCTCAATTAAAAATGTTAGAGACTATTCCAGATGCTCCCAGCCAAGGAAAACCAGCAAAACGGTAGTGGGGAACACAAAGAACCTTCATCATCTGCTTTGTGCTTCCACCGCTCCCTCTCAGGTCAAAGGTTTGGCTGACAACATTCATTAATGCTTTCTGAAATAACAGTATCACTCCCTCTTCTCTTTCCATCCCATCTTTCCAATTGAGCTTATTATGCAGTCCTCCGACAAATACTTTCCCAAATAATGGGAGGAAGGAAGTGGAAGGGAAGAGACACAAATGAAGGCCTTCACAGGAAGAGGCTGTGGGAGACAAGTAGTAGAATGAGCACCCACTGTACATACCTCTCTATGGAAGCATGATTAGCAGTGTAACAGAGATGGAAAGGCCTGGAAAAGGAAAGTGTGGGGGAGGATTAGGAGACAAGAGTAACTCTGGGATGAAAGTCTCCATACCTGGAGGGGCAAATGGAAATAACACAAACATACATTGTAAGGAGTTTTGAAATCTTCCTTCAAAAGTCAGGTCAAAACTGACAACTTAGAGGACTTGACAGTCAAATGTTGGAAGCAAGGGCCAGTATTAATAATTTAGGGACACAATTATACTTCCATGTTATTTGCAAGGAAAAAAAGAGTAAGCATCATATGAAGACCTACCTAGTGCTTCAGTTCATGGTGTTTTTTTCCCACTGTCACTCCAGGTAAACCACACTTAGCCTTGAGTCCTGATCCAGAGTGTTTTGACTTTGCAGGACTCTTTCAACAATGAGATAAATTTCTTGTCATCCATAGGCTTACAACCTTCAGCAAAGAACCAAGAATATTTGTGGCCAACATTGTTTTACACTCTAGCAGGAGACAACATTCAGTTTGACATTACGCATTTAGTCTAGGATACCAAATTAGCCCAGTGTAGGAACCAGAGCCACATACTTGACTTTTATATGTTTAACAAATGGTCTGAAGGAAACTTACCTAAGGTCTATACTACACAGAAGCCCACAGAAGACGAAACAAACTGATGGACATGATGACTACATGCCTCCACTGGTTATGTTCTCAAACCTCAGAACAGTGTGTACATGTGAAAAGCTGATGGACATCCTTGACATTTTGATATGGCAAAAAAGAAAACATACAGATTAACTTTCCATAAATACTGTGTAAATCTCTGTTTTGTCCACACAAATCTGATAAGTTTGTGCACAACAAAGAAATTGCAATGCTGCAAGCTGAATCATGCAATCAGAGTTTCACAAGTAGATGGTTTTACTGGCATGTTTTGAAGATAAATTGGAGACATGGGATTTAAACTTTTGTCTCTCTAGGCCAATCCCAAGATGCTTTGTGGTTACACAGGTAAGCATAATTATTAACTTTATAAGTACTCACATCCTGTTGCAGTATCCTGAAGGAATGTAAGATCTGTCTCTATAGCACTACTGGTATTGAAAAGGATAGTATGAAGCTTACTTGAATAACCATCAATAAAGTCAAAATAGAAATTTTGATTTCTATCATTTAACAAATCACTATTTCTAATTAAAAAAAAAGTGATCATTTAATAAAGCAATTACTTCTTCAAAGATACTACAAACACTCATGAGAAGATCTTTCTTGGAATGAGTATTCTAAACTGAGCATGGGGTTACATTTACCAAGCACACTCTTGATTTCAGCTCTCTGGAGCTTACACTGTCTCCATGTCTCAAACTGATAATTCCAGCTGTGCACTCCATTGCAAGGAGGTGCATGCTAACCTGAGTAAACTCAAGACACCTGACACAAGAGATGCCCAACACAGAGAAACTCTGATATCTCCTCAGCACTCCTATTTCAGGTTGGCCAGCAGCCTGGAGGAGCCCCGAGATTCACAGGGCTGCAAAAGATGGGCTAGAAGAATGCTTTCAGTGTGTTTGGTCTAATAGTAGATTTTCTTTCCATGCTACAGTCCTGTTTGAAACAGAAGGGTGGTTTTTGGGAGTGGTAGGTGTGCCTGTCACACGCGAGTGTACACTAAAGAAGCAGGCTGTTTAACTTACACTCTCCTCTTCATCACTTTTCTGCAGGACTAACACCTCTGCTGAACCCTTTTTGTCAGATTATCCTCCTGACATATTCCTGGCAGTTCCTCTTTTGGCTGGCTTCATCAACCATCCTTCCCCATCTCTTTTTTCTAAACTCTGAATAAATCCAGATGCTTTCCTGCACTCAGATTAATTTTTGAGCACTTCAGCCCACGTATTTCACTTTCCGTAATTCAAATGAGGGTCTCACCTCAGATATTATCTGCTGCTTTTAAACTTGGCATTGTATTACTAACACAGATTATTACTGGAGACTTTCTAAAACCAATAACTACTGGTGCTCTTGGAAACCAGGCCCACCCTGCCCCAGATGAAGAAGTAAAACTAATGCTCAGAATTCAAAAAGGCTTGAGTCTCCTTCACACATAGGACCAGTCACCTCAGCTTTGAAGGAAGGAATCATCAAATCTCAATCTCATGGGCAGCTGAAAACATTGACCCTCAGTTCTGGTGGACATGGGGCTGACTTTGGATTCTAGGAAGGGACAAGTTCAGATGGCAACATTTTGTGTTCTGGCAGCCTCTATGTTAGTACTGCAAGTAATGCAATGCATCTCAGGTTTTCCACTAACTGACTAATTACATTTGCATGTAATTTATGGCACCATCAACACATGCAACTTTCAGTCCTCCTGGTTATATTTGTCTTTTTCCCCAATGGTCAAAAAGCTCAAAAGCCAGAGGGAAAATAGACAGACACAAATATCTTAATACTAAAAGATCTCAGTTAAAGCTCCAGGCTGGGATTTTCACAGGATATTATGCTTGAATCCCAGTGAAATGGGAACAGAGTATCTCACTCTTCTAAAGTACACAAACTTCTTTTTCAAAAGATGATGAAAGCAAAGATGATAATAGTTTTTATAGGTCTCATTTCTTCCCAAAACAGTGTGAACAATGATACCATGGTGCTGGCATGGCTGAAGATTCAAGAAAAGGGATGTTAACTTTAAACTGCCATTGTTGTTACTCCAAGCCCTTAATTTTTCCAGTGACACTGGTTTGACACATTGGGAAGAGCTGTTCCACTGACAAAGCCACTGCTGACATTTAAGCAGTTGATAATACTTTTGCTCTTATAATAATACTTATAATACTTTTGCTTCTGACAGGCTGAGAGAGTTGGAGTGGTTGTTGAGCAGGTTCTGGGGAGACCTTACAGCAGCCTTCCAGTACCCAAAGGGGGCTTACAAGAAGGCTGGACAGGGACCTTTTCTACAAAGGCATGAAGTGATAGGAAAAGGGTAATGGCTTTAAGCTAAAGGAGGATAAATTCAAAATAGATATTAGGAAGGAATTCTTTACGGCGAGGCACTGGAACAGGTTGCCCAGAAAAGTTGTGGATGCCTCATTCCTGGAAGTGTTTAATGCCAGGTTGGATGGGGCTTTGAACAACCTGGATGGTGCCCCTGCTGCGTAGGGGATTGGAACTGGATGGTCTTTAAACCCGAAGCATTCAGTGATTCTATGGTCACCACTGGTGCTTTTATCCAGCTCCTTTCAGGCTAAGGGGCAGCCACAAAGACAATGTATTTTATAGTGTAAAACTCGGGAAAGGAACCTTTCCACCTTTTGCCCATGTGCAAATTTTACAATTTCATTCCTGCATCTTTACAATTCCTTCCATCCAACACTTAGTCCAGCCAGGGGGGAGGGGTGAAAACATAATGTAGGCTGCTTGCTTAGATGAGCCCAACACATAACATACAATTTCAGATTCAAGCAATAGCAGTAAACACCCATTGTGGATAGGAATGATTATATAACAGAGCAGATGAGTTCAGGATGAGGGGAGAGGAACTTTCCTTCATAATGGAAAATGAACTCAGAAAAGGTGGAAATTTTACAAGGAGACATTAAAATGTGAAATGAATACCCTTTGGTTCTTTGCCTCAGAACTCATCCTCCCCAGGCTTTGTTCTGCAGATAGGAAGTAGGAAACAAAAATGAAAATATTTCTGGCATGAACAGAGAGTTAAGAGAAAAAAGGCGGGGANTGACTGCTAAAAGTCCATATTTCCACATCTGCTTTCAATTATACTTATGTCAAGTCATTTTATTATTTGACGAAACCAATCCAAGGAATTAAGCTTTTGTCGGATGCCTTGAAATGTCATTAGGCATTCATACACAAACACACACACACAAATAAAGTCACGTTTTCCATCCAATATACAATATAAATGTGATTATAATCCTGAAGGAGAACAGGAGGAGTGAGACATTACCAACTTGCAAACCCCCTGCCCTTATGCCAGCCTTGTCCTCTCACATAAGGCCAAAGCCAGGGTGAGGTTCCCCTTTCTCCAGCAGAACCAGGGTACCTGGGCTGGGACCAGTAGGAGGAGGAAATGGGGGTGCAAGCACTCCCCAGTCAAGACTGGGAAGGAGGAGGGGAGAAGTGTCCATTTACAAGTTATAATTGTGTCAACAATCCAAATTTGGTTTTAAATTAAATATTAGCAATAAACCCAGAGAGAAAAAAATTCCAAAATGCATGACAAAAGAAGTGCTGGGAGCATATGTCTTTTCAACAACTCAACAGATGTCTCTTTTTCCATCCCAGTTATCCCAGCCCATCCATTTAAGGTTCTCTGTACTTTAAAGAGCTGGAGCCCTCAGACTGCTATTTGTATATTAGCTCCAGAAGAAATCCCTATAGAACTTCTGATGCTTTTACACAACCCAGCGTATGGTTTTGGTGGAAGGAGTGGAAGTGTTCAACACATTCTGAAAAAGAATCAGACCTGGTGGATGTGCATCTCACTAGAAACCCCAAAACAGGGATTTGACATCAAGGGTCAACTAGTCACTTTAAAAAATTAGGAAAATAAAAAAGCAGAGAAAATTTTGCTTCTGATCACTTAATTTGTGGCTCACTTTAGAACACAGCATTGCTTTACTGCTCAACAGGATTGTGATCTCATGACAACAGCTGAGGAAATAAAATCTCTGTTTCTTTTGGCATTTTCTCATTTCAGGATCTGCAGGCTTGGTGATGTTTTTTACTGTTTGTGCTTAAATTACTGCAGAGAATTCTCTGACTTTTCAGAATCTTATCAAAGGGGCAGCCTGATGAGTCCACCACTGTCACCTATTTCAGCCTTAAAGCATAATCCTGGTCCTGAAGATTTTCCTTCCTCTGCTCTACAGACTCTCCCATGAAAACTTTTGCTTTGGTAATTTTTTTACAGAATAAAGTCATAAGCATTTCTTTCTTGAATGACAATCAATAGTTTGCAAAATGAAACATCTCAACAGTCAGACAGTTTTCTTTTATACATTTGTATGTAATCTGTTTTGTTCTCCTTGTAAGTATAGGCTGAAAGTCTTCTTATGATTCTATTATAACCCTAGGTCCCACCTCCCAGTCTTTGTTCCCCTGATTCCATGAGCTGCTCATTCTTTTATTTTTTCTGCCTTTCCACAGTGACCCATGACCATTTTTCTTCCTATATCCTAAGTAACATCATGAAGTCCAAGCTTTGACAGATATGTTTATGACAGCAAATTGATAACTTGGCTGCACTGCACGTGGAACCACAGGGTTAATCACAAGCAGTAAAATACAGCTCTTAGCACATGATCCTGAAACATACCCCAGTGATACTGCCATCACATCTGTCGTGTAAAGCATCAGGATTTATTAAAAAACAATTCAGGTTTTAGCAGGAGAGAAGACCTAGCAATCCAGTCACCTGAATGAGTAAATAAACAAATCTCCAAGAAACTATCTTATGTTGGAAATTTTAAAAGTCTATCCTTATTAGTTTTTCTAGAAGTCTTTTCTAGACAAAAGTGATGAGCTAAAAGGGCAAATTCAGGCAACAGGATGAAAAATAAGGAATTGGACGCTGCTTTAATGTACATCTAATTTCATTAAGAATATGAGCATTCAAGTCTAAGATTTTAGATATTAATAGAAGGAGTAGTTGCTTCTTGTTTGGTTAGGTTTTTAAAATTCTGAATAGGGAGGTGAGAAGACTTATCCCAAAATAAATGCTTAAATAATATGTTTCTCTCAACATCCAAGTGCCTCCAATTTAGGACCTAAATAAGGACTTCAAAATTACCTGTCAATTCTTGTAAAACCTGGCTCCAAATCTTAGCCTGTAAAGTGGGCTGTCCATCCAGAGGTGCTCTGAGGTCTTCCAGACAGACTGGAAGGTTCATCCAACTTCTGGAAAACAGTCATTCCAATGGCATGATTTCTACTTTCTCTACAAAGCTCCAAATCAAAGAGGAGCTTTGAAGCTCCTTTTGAAAGATTTTCGTTAGTCAGGAGACACAACATCGGAAACCTGTTGCAGTGCACCAACCCACCCAATTTTGCTGATTGGAAACATATAGAACAAATACATTTATTTCCCCTTTGGGGCTTTTTATATATCCCATCCCTAATTTCATCATGTGTTCTTATTTTTAAATACTGAGAGAGGCTGCAAAGTTTTCAGGATAAAGTGTCTGCAGTGTGCTAGACGCTGTCCACGCAAAACATCCAGACACTAATAGAATAGGAATAAGTGATTGTTTTAATAAAAATTACCAAACATATCAGAAGTGGGGGGCCAGAATTACTTAGACACATGGAACAATTGGAAGTCATTTACGATACTTGAGATGCTTCTGTGTTGCATAAGGCTTTCTCTGGTTACAAATACTGTTGTTTTTGACTGGAAGAAGAGAGGAGGAGGTAGGAATTTCCAGTGTGCTCTTGCTGATTGTGCTCACACCATTTGTCTCTTTTGACTACTGCATAAACAATGGTTGAAAGCAAAAACACAGATCAGGGTAGGTTTGAGACATTTAATTCCAAGGTGCCTCTGCATGCTTAGGCTGCAAGCCTGAATACAAATCAGAATACAAAAAAATATTCAGAGAATATTGAACACTAAGAGAGAGAAGGAAGATGAAGCAAGAGGTGGAAGAGGGGGAGCGGGGAGAGAACCCCAAACAAAAACCCATCAGACAGAGAGTGCAGCAACAGAAGCCCTGGGTGGAAACATGGTCTGTAATTTTCTGTTGGGCAATGTGGCACCAAGGCTTTCTTTGGGACCAAACAAACTGAACTCGGGGGTGGGGGACAGAGGGGAAAATCTGTTTGTGGGTTTCATTCCTGCAATAACAAAGTCATGACTCACTGAATGACTGACAAAGTTATAAATTAAATGGTGGTATAGTCAGTTATCTCACACCTACCTTGGAAAGCAGTCAGGAAGAGTGTTTTTAAAGAGATGAAGAAATAGTCATTGCATAACTAGAACTAATGGGGGAATTAAGTCACAGTAAACATTCATGGTGTACTTCTGAGTTTTGGTATGATCTCATGTACAATATCACATTCACTCAGGAGTGCAGGGTAGGAGGGTTCCAAAATTCCTCTTATCACAGCAAGGATTAGTGGTGTCACTTTACAAAGCAAACTTTATTCAGCAAGGCTTAAACCAGTTGAATTCAAGGACTTGCATGAATTCTACTGTGCTGTAGAGAACTCAATCTTTAACTGAAATAAAATGCTGCTCCACTACACCAATGCAGCACTGCTACCCTATTCCAAGTGAGGATGTGGCTGGATCATGCCAGGAGAGCCTCGAGATGAATCCTTTTCAGGGATCCAGGCATGGCAGATGAGAAGGAATAGGGCAAACACAACTTAGGTGGATGCAACCCTTCTCTTTTCTTTTAATCTCTAGCTCTTGAAGCCAAAGTTAGAAGGTGGTGATGATCCAGGAAAAAAGATAAAACTGGGAAGAAGACATTTGGAGGGGCTTTCAAAAAAGAAATGTTTGCACAGGACACAGTTGGTGTTTTAGAGGTGGCTCAACCCAGCTAGACCACTATCAGACAGGAAAAATCTAAGTATCCTGACCTTTTAGAACTTCTTGCCAGCAACTTTAAAATGGATGAGTTTGTATAGTGAATTCGCTAGCTCCAAGCCCTGTTAACTAAACAGTGATGTGAAAATGGGCCAAGAAGTGAGATGTTAAAGGACTGTGAAGACAGTTTGAGGGCAAAATGCAAAATAAAATGAAAACCTAAAAATGCAGACAGCACCCTATTTTTAGAAAATGAACATATTCCTTTGTGCCTGTAACACACAGACATCAAAGAAACCTGGTGGTCCCAAATAACTCTTGGTAATAATTTTGCAGCCATGACTGTTTACATAAAAGTGAATTGGCAGAAGTGACTTTCCATGCTGTTCTCCCTAAGTGACTCAAGTCACATGGGAATGAATGAGGTTTTTCTCTCAAAGAAAGCAAGTCATTTGACAAGAGGGGCAGCAGAAGCTACCAGTCTGTAAGAGGATTTGGAGCAAGCCATCTTATTTACTTCTGTTCTGGTTTGAAA
>VZTN01014790.1:0-10356 GCA_013400515.1 Erpornis zantholeuca
AAATTTATCTTTTAAAATTACTTTTTTCTTCTTCCTTATAAACTTTTATGTTTAGTGAGTGCCTATGTGATTCAATTTTTCTAATATTAACTCTAAATATATTGCAAATGTTACTTTATAGCATGTATTACTTCAGGCACAAAATACAGACCTTTTTTATGTGTTCTGTTACTTTTGGGGAAAAAACATGTGCTTCATTTTGGATTAAGCCACCTCACTAATACCAATAGGAAGAAGTATATGTTAGTAGTCATCAAGATGTCACTACCCATAAATATAAAAGTTATAATTTATAAATAAAAATGGAAGATCTCTAATATGCTCTTGAAATTTGCTAGTGATGTACTCTCTCCAACTCTATATTTATAAACTCATGCAAAAATAAGTTAAATCAATACTAAAGGAACATTGATTTGGAAACCCTTTGGGAATCTTAGAATATATTTAATGGAATTGTGCACGTTGAGAAGTAAAAGCAGATTTAAAACTGTGTACACAGAGTAATGTTATATTACATCACTGGGTCATAGATAACTCCTTACAAGATTCCAAGTACAACTGGATTCCTGTAAGAATTTTAGACACATGGAAATAAGAGATTGAAGTAAGGCTACATCTATCCTACATGGTGAATTGATTCTTGAGTGGACACTTTGACCTGCAGAGAAATTACCTTCTCTTTTGGAGAGAAGGGAAATCAGACTATAAAAAGCATCTGTGTAGGCAAGGCTTGCAGGAACTACACAAAACAGCAATCACCAGGTAGAATTATTGTTTCTCTCAAATTAATTATAGACAATGAAGCAGTTGTTATTTAACAGCTGCAGGAAAAGGCTGTTTTTTATTAATTTTCTTCCTATTCCCTTTAATCAGTTTGAAAATTGCAGTGAACTGTAGAGTCTGTAGATCATACAAAATGTTCAGGACATTCAGATCTAAAACTTGCAATAGAGAATGACTAGCAATAAAATGATGGATGTAATGCTGTCAACAATGCAAAGTAATGGGCAGAGGGGAAACCAATCTTAACAACCTAAACTATGTTTGAGACATCAGCAGTCTCAAAATTTACTATTATCTTCTGGGAACAAGGTCTCTCAGCCACTGTGAATGCTTCCTTGAAAGCATCTGCTCTCTGAACAGCAGCACTTGAAAATGGCAGAGATATTCCAAATGGAGCCAAAACAGGTTGTTTTATTTTGCTGCATAAATCCCTGAAGTGCCTGCAGCTAATATAATTTTGTACAGTTGTGTTCACTCTACTGAAAACCACTTAGAACTTATATATGTTCTAAATCTGTATGCTCTAGTGAGGGTTTCAGGTGAAATAATTGTGGCAGGAGCTCTCAAAAGAAAGGGATGAAATTTTAAGTGAGGGACTTTTGATTTTGTTTGGTTTATTGTCTGGATTTTTTCCTAATTAATATGTGGGTTTCTGAAGGGTTGCAGGTTGCTGTGGAAATCTAAGTCAGAAAGGGGTGACATAATTGTGCAGGATGGGCTTATTTATGCCCACCTTGAACACTAAACTCCTGGCACTGCAGTCCTCCTTTCTCATATGAAGACAAGAGCCTCAAAAGTGCTTTGTGTCAACTGAGATGCTTCAGGATCTCAAAAAAAAACCCTGAATTTATGGGTCTCTCTTAGGCTTCCTTTCCCATCCTCCATAAGCAGTGGACTGAAATACGAATTTGTTTTAGAAATCTGGTTCAGACTCAGTTCAATTGCATCTTAAATTCTGTGGCTATTGCAAGAGTTTGGATAGCTAGTTAAAAGCACTGTATATTTATTACCTCAGGATGTTTAGAAGCAAAGGAATTTCTGAGTTACCCTCTCAGGTCAGTATATCTGCATATCTGATACTTACTTTTGGCCTTATATGCCCCACTAGTGGCACCTGGACAAGTAAGAAATCTGATCATACATGGCTGTCATATTTCTAGGTAACTGAGGGCGGAAGACAGAATTTGTTTGAAAATATTGCAGAATGACTGCTTTGTTACTTTCTAGAAGGCAGATTGCTGACCCAGAGATGAAACACAGTTTTGTGCTGGACCGATGCAGACTCACAACTACTGTGGAAGGCTGGGTTGATAATCTTGTGGAAGAGGGTTCTTTTAATTTTGGCTTCGAGATTAGAAACAGAACTCAAAGGTTCCTCTTTTAAAAAAAACCACACAGAATAGCAGGAAACCTGTAGTTTGCAGAATTTCTTTGCCCAAACTCTGCTCTCCTTCTCACTGAGCAAGCAGCTTCCTTATTTCTGCAATCCAGAGTCGTATCTGAGAGTTGGCCATTTTGGGGTTAAATCAGAGGCTTCGTGTTTGCTGCAATTCACCAGGCAGATGTGTTCCCCTGACTTACAACAAAATGACTTAGTGATACACAGAACAATAGGTTTTGTACACAGATGAATGACTCTAATTCATTTAATAGGACTTCATGCTTAAAAATTGCTTCAGGGGTTTTATGTTCTATTTTGCTTTACATCTGAGGTGATACCTTCACATAACCATTAAGGTGTGTTTAGAGTTTCTGCTATCAAAATGCTATTTGTAACATTTTGGCAGCAGATACTTTAAATGCACATGGATTACTAACCTGCAAAATCTGTCTTAGCTTTTCTTCCAGCTCCTCCAGCTCTAAATTTTCACAAGTAGGAAATATCTTCCATTACTTCAGACTTGTCTCACCGGATTTTAGTGGCTTGCATATTAAAGCAGATTAGTGTGTTAAATTTAAATATTAGCAAACAAAATTACCCAGGGTCTACTTGTTTATAGAACCACTACTGAGAAATTGAATTTAAATTCATATAAACACATTGCTTAGACCTTTCCCAACAATCCTAACTACCTTGCTCCTTGTCTTTTTAAAGATAATTTGTCCTGTTGCATTTTCTAGATTGATATAGAGAGAGAAGTATTGTTCCTGACAATCCCTCTCCTACAATCCTGGGTTTTTGGAGCTTTTTTCTTGTGTTTGGATTTTGGGTTGGTTTGCTGGTTGGTTGGGTTTTTTTAATAAAACACAGATGGAGTCTTAATGATTAAAGTTTGTTCATACAAAAAGTCATCCTGAAATTGGTCAAATTCTGAAAGGACAGGCAGAAAAATTCCAATTTTCTTCTATTTTGAACAGTTGCAAAAAACCCAAAAAACTGTTCCTAAAAATTGGGTGAAGTATAATAAACACTACAAGTAGCAAGAAATATGCAAGATCCTGCCAGACACACAGAATGGAAAGTGGAGAAGAATAGTGAGAATTTTAAAATACATATTTTGAAACCTTCCCTCTTTTACACCTTGGTTAAATGTTAAAAGTGGCTACATTGTGCAATATATCTTTATTCCCTCCTATTGGCAGTTGACTTGGAAGATGATAATAAAACCAATTTGTGCTGCAATTAAGAAAAAAACTTAGCAAGTATTTACATAAGCAAATAAAATATTTATATAAATCAAATATAAATTCACTTGTAAAATTTTTTCTCAGGCAACAACCAAGTAAAGCAAGCATAATAGTATATTCAAAATATGATTACATCATATTATAAATGCAAGGCATCATAACTATATTTTTAATATTTAAATTTCAAACAATAGCTTATTTTGGGTTGGAAGTCAGTGTAATTACATTACCATGTTTGTGGCTTTCCCCTGTGATCTTAATGATAGGACTGTTTTCTGAAAGATGAATTTAATTTGTTTATGTTAATAAGGAAGAGCAGGAGAATGGTATTACTACTTCTACAACAGGAAGTTATCAATTAAAACATATGAAGCCCCCATACTGATTAAATTAGAAGTTATATTGACATCTAATTTAGATTTAGATTTAATATATTAATATGTCAAAGTGTAATGGGGAAAGATCAAAGGCCTGATGCTAATTACTTTTAAAATTTCAGTATCATATTGCATTCATTTGACTACTTCCTATGACTTGTAGATGACAGTGGGAGATTTCTTCTGCAACAGCTTACAAACAAGGTTACTTTACTTGTTAAAGGAGACTAGACATAGAAAAATGGTGTACAGACTAACAACCACATTTCAGTGTGACCACTAGCAAGAAAAAGGGTTTCAAATAAACAAAATTCTTATTCAGACAATTTTTATTCGGACCATATATTCTTGCTCTTGCAGTACCAAAGAGAAAAAAAATTCACTTTTTTTTTAATGCCATTATCACACAATCACAGTGAAGGCATCATCTGTAAGTAGCAAATACTCTCTTTAAATGGTCTCCACTCTAAAGAGACATCACCAGTGATTCAGAGGAAGTGATAATCTTGACAGGTCCACCATCTGCTTCCCAAAACACAAAATGACATAAAGTAACAAAGCTTCTATCCCAGGGAGCTTATTATCACAATTTGATAATGAGACAAATAATGCAAAACATAATAAAGACATTAGCTGCTTACAGTGAGCATATGAATAAGAAAAAAATGTAAACCAGGTAAGTTTGAAGAAATTATGTAATAGCTTGCTAGTAATTAAATTAGAAGGGAGAATCATTCCATGTTGTTGCATTACACAACAAAAATCTATTTTAAGAAACTAAATTTCTTCTTGCAGTGTAAATTTCAAATTTCAGATCACTTTAGCTGCGGCCTTTCCTTCCTCTCCAGTACACTTCTGTGAGCTCTCAAATGGCACAGCACATGTCTGGAGCTTCAGGAAACCAGAAGAACTAAACCAAGTTAAGCTTGAAAGCTGAGTCTCCCTTCCATTTCAAAGCAGCTTCTGTCACTGAAGATGTAAGAAAGGTTTTTTTGAGTTTTATCAAACAGATATTGTAGAAGGTTCACTAATCCCTGAATCCTCTTTTTTGTGTGGAAATGTGTAGGATATGACAGTGAATGCTAAGTTAGGAGAGACTGGTGGTCCCA
Organism: Erpornis zantholeuca; assembly: GCA_013400515.1. Taxonomy (NCBI): domain Eukaryota; kingdom Metazoa; phylum Chordata; class Aves; order Passeriformes; family Timaliidae; genus Erpornis; species Erpornis zantholeuca. The sequence continues at coordinate 4,898 of VZTN01014790.1, forward strand.
TTTCCAGGATTTACTGACATCTCTGTAAGCATGGCAATATTTAAAGCTACACTTGTATTCTCTTTTCCTAATCCTCCTTACTTTCCAGGTAAAAGATTAGGGGAAGTCAAAAAACCAATCAGTAGAGATGTTATTATTTGGACTTGCCCTTAGAGGGGTGGGAGCGGTGTGAGAGTAACTGCAAGAGCAGAACCAGTCAACACAGCGATGCAAAGCTTACAGTTCTCTTTCTAAGGGGAATGTGTATAACAGTGTAGAGATCCATCCTGCCACACATGGGACACACACCAGGCAAGGCCCCTGTGTGTGCCTCTCACCCTTGGACACAGGAATGAGGCAGTCTCCTTGGGTGCCTGAGCTGTGGCAGTGTCTCCCTGTATGTGTGACCATCCCACCTCAGGATTGTTGTCCTTAGCCTATTGCAGGGTAGGGAACCTCTGTGGATGTGTCCCCACTGAGGGGCTACTGCTGCTTGTATTCTTGTTTTTTAAGTTAAATGGTCAACAGCACCTATAATCTTGTTGTTCACCTATTCCCAGTCTTGTTTACTTGCACTCTACCTAAAGTCCATTAGCAGTGGCTTCCTGAGGTAACACTGTCTTCTGATCTTCAGCCCAAAATGTGTTACCAGGACCCATTGGGGTTAACGACTTTTATCTGATTCTTTCCAGTGTATGTCTAAAGCATTACAGGAGGGCAGATGTGGTTCATATCTCATGTAGCTGGACTTTCATGTAAGTGTCCCTCATGATAATTCTCTATGCTGCCTTGTCTTTCTTGCACTCATCAAATCAGTTGGAGGTGACAGATAAAGACTTCATTTTATCTGACCCCTGCTTTTGGGTAGGTTTCATCCTGTCACAAGGCTATTGACTTTTCAATGTATAAAACATTTCAAATTGAAAATTTAGATATAGCAACCTATAGATAACACCAATTTTAGTGTGTGGTGCATTCTTGCTGTATCCCAGAAGCACCTTATCCTTTCGTCTGTTTTGCTTTAGCAGGAAACATGACAACATAAAAGTGACAAATCCTTACCCCAGATCCCAGTTCAGTTCAGTTGACTGATTTTTGAATTCCTACTTCTGCTTTCCACTCCTGAGCAAGCAGCATATAGAACTCATTTATTCTGTAATATCTGGACCTATTTTGATACATTTAGAGAGTTTAGAGCAAAACAAAAGGAATATATTTATATATTTCATATAACTGAGAGAGTTGATTCAGTTTGTCAAAGCAGGAAATAATACTGGGAAGATGTATAGAACTAGCTTCTCTTAATTTTTGACTCCAAGATTTGAAGCCACAGTTTTGATACAATCCCTAAAGATGATAGCTCTATGACTACCTGTGAAGGACAGTTTTTTCCTCATAGTCAATACCTTCGCTTTCATGTCTTGTGAAATATTCCAAATATTATTAGTGTGTCATATGTGCTGTTGCCAAAACAAATGCTGGCAGAAAGTGTGTTGCAATGAACAATGTGAAATATACCACATGGCTGTCCATCTGCTTCCAGTCTTACAGCTACAAATCATAACCACTCTTTTTCATTTATCATTTCACACTGAGATTTGAAGTTTCATCTTCATTAATGCTTGCTAAAGCACATATTCATATACATATGAAAATGTATCTTCTTATGGAAATATTATCCTTAAAGTTTCAGGGTGTAAGAAATGTCAAGGAAAATTTTCTGTTGAATTTTTTTAGAGTTTCTTATTAAAGTAATTTGTTTTCAGTGTTTCAACACTGCTTTGTTTCTTATATCAGGACCATGTAAGAATTTATATGACAGTATATTTTTCTGTGCAGTTCTTAAGTGTTTCACCTACTTTGTTACTGAGAGCTTCTAACTGAGATACTAAAGAACTGCTTATGGAAGGAGAGAAGAAACAAAGGAAAATGGCAGTGGAAAATGGAGCATTGGTTTCATTTGACAAGGAAAAAGAAGTTAGGGTTTGTCTGTAAAGAGATGAAAAAATGGTGAACTACAAAGCTGAACACAAGGTGCCAAAGAAAAAGGAAAGAAAAAAAACCCATAGGAAAGTCTAAGAGAGCATATGCACAAGACAGGCATTTAAATTTGAGTTTGTATCATGGAAATAATACTGAAATTGTTTAAAAGTTTTACAGGATTAGAATACTGACAAGATTAGAAATAAAAAGATCAGCTAATTTCTAACCTAGATACTACCTTACATCAAGTAAGAATATAGTCTCAGTTTTCTAGGTGAAAATTCCATAAATGGGTCACTAAATATTTATTATTCCTGCTCAGCGCATATATCTTTATTTTTAAATGCTTAGTCTGACTGGAATTTTCTTCTTTCTTTGAGAACTTGTTCCTTATTATCTCCCAGTATCCCAGACACAGAAGTACATAGAAAGACTAAAGTACAAATACTTGCAGGACTTGAATATGTATAAATAAGTTTGTCTCAGGCAGCCTGCTTGGTGATGAAACAGAACTGTGGCACCATCATCAGCTCTTCAGAGGAGCTGTTCATTCATGGTCAGGAGTCCCTTGGCACCAGCCTAAACTGAAACAACAACCCCCAGGAAGGCCTAATTGCCATCAGTCAGTGTTTTATCATGAACTGTGGAACAAGAAACTCATCATATCTTCTCAGCAGTTACAAGGTGTCATGCATCATGCCAGTCTACAATGAGGGGAGGTTGATTAGGGGCTCTTTGACAAGGCACAGGAAGCTCGCTTGTGCTACCAAGAGGCTGGCAAGCACATGTGTGAGGTTGTGGTAAAAGCTAACTTCACAGCAAAAATACTGAACCCTGTGAAGCTTAAACAAATTTTAACACTACAGTGGAAGTGTGTTGTACAAGATTATTGGTATTTTCCTGGAAGTAAATTTCCACTAAGGCTTAAAATGCTGACTAAAGGACATACTTTGTATCAGGGTGGACCTTACCTATTTGTTCAACTATTATTTCAAGGTCTCATACATCTATGCATTCATCCTGCTTCTTTCTCATACAAAACTTTACCCAATAAAATGATGCTTAGCATACACACCAAGTTATACTGACCAATGCCAGATGTATGTTGCAAGTTGTTTACATCTGCAAGGCAAATCTCCCAACACCATGAAAGCATGGGAACATTCAAGACATTTTGTTCAGGATGGGAACACACAAAATTTTGGGGTTGAGATGTTGGACTGATTCTCTGGAACAGTTAGAAATGTCTTATTTTCCCCTTAATTCAACAAGTGAGCACACACTCAGCCTGTCCCATAACTAGACTGTGACACCATCTCCAACAGCAGAGGAGTGGAAGAGAACATATTCTAAAATTCTTTTGGTGCTTTAGAGAGTCAAGGTTGGAAATCCTAGCTATACGTGTATGTTCTTTTTCAGCTTAAACCATGAAGTCAGGCATTAATCCCAGATACAAGGCTGTGGGCACAGCCACATATCACTGCTGCTGTGTGTTGCTTTCCCCCATGAAGATTATTTATATACATAGGGAAGTGCCTGTCAGCCCCCTATCAGAAAAAGCCTACAATGGAGTGAAGGAAAATGTCTTCTTTAGACAGAAGTCTCGGGTACTAAAAACCAAACTAAAACCAATAAATAGTAGTTGGGATTGTGCTCTCTGCCTCAGCTGAAACAGGGGATTTGGCTGGAGAAGGCACAATACTTTTACTGGAGCATACTGGGTCTTAGCTGCCATTTGACAGGTAGCAGCAGTTAAGTAGCAAAAAAGGATTTGCTAAACAGGGGACAGTGTAAGAGATTAGAACTGAGCTAAGCACATGAATTCAGACTTCACATAAATAAATTGGATTCCAACTCACCCACTTCACTGGCCCAGGAAGGCTCACATTATGAGTCACCACTGGGGTTTTGTTTTAGAAATTTGTGCCTTGCTTCCTGTCAGCTCTTACTTGGCTAGTCCTGTGAAAACTCAGTCTTCCCATCCTAGCTGCAGATTTGTTCAGTCTTTTTCTTTACACAGCAAATGATACAGTCTTATTCGCGAAATCAGAGCTCACAATCACTCTCTAAAATTGTCCTGTTGGGTTTTACTTCATCAAAATGTGCAGCAGAATGATTTACAAGACTCTCTGAAGGCCTGCTAATGTCTTAGCTTGCAAGGACTCAGTTGCAGCAATGGCATGAATGTTCGATAAGGCAGGCCATTCATACCTGGTGACCCTACAACTGACTGCACCTGCTGCACATACAGATGGTTGAGCTATACTTGGTGTATTGAGTGTGGGAAGCTGAGATGCAAAGTTCTGCCAAAGAAAAAGTAGGAAAATAAAAGAGAAAACTGTGACTGTACCATTTAAAAATCTAGCAAATATGGATACAATAGCTGAAACTGTATGCATTTTTCAAAGTGAGTTTTTATTTGATAATATTACTTTACTAAGGGAAGGTTAAGTCTGATTTATTCAGGAAAGAATGGCTTTGGTTTTTTTTTTTTTTTTCAGGAATGAAGCAGTGCCAAGTGGTAAAGCAATAATTAAACCAGAGTTAAAATTTGATTATGCAGAACAGGATGAGGGGAAGAGGGAAATGATAATAGCAGACAGCATTCATAATTAACATTTATCCCTCTAACAACCATACAATTAAGATCTGACAGGAAGGGTCAGGAAAATATGGAAATGATTATATTTCCAAAAACTCTAAATCAGATGAAGCAGCAAATTGCAAGTTCTTATGTGAGATCCAGATGAATACATGGGTTGAATAAGCCAGACCCTAAAATGAGTTTTCCTGTCTATGTGGAGCTCAGATGGCTTCAAACAAGATTGATGCAGTGATTGATACATCCTCATTCATCTTTTTTCCCCCAACTTTTTCATTTATTTGTTGCCTTTGATGTTAAGCAAAAGGATTACGTCAAGGAAAATTAGCAACTTATGCCCTTCATAACTACACTAAATTTCTTGCAAGCTGTAGGTTTCAATCTCTCCTAGGGCTACATTTAAAAAAAAATCAGATTGGTGAACTGGCACTTAGATAGATATGAAAGGTTTAAATCACAAGCTGTAACCCTGTAATCCCAGTTTAGCTGCTGTGTCATACCAACATAGGCATTTTATTTTTACCTTACCCATAAAACTGCTTCTGTATTTTCAGTAGACAGACAAATAAGGGGCAGAAACACCTCCCAAGTAATTCTCATGACTATAGTGTTCAAACACCTCAACTCCCCTTGCAGACCAACCTTATCAATGCTTTACTGCATTCAGTATAATAAAGCTGAAATATAAGGTTTTGTAATTGAAATACAATAACATACTACTTCAGTGTAAGAGAGTCAGAAGAGAAATGAAGCTAAGTGTGGGAGTCAAGGGAGGCCAGGAAACCTCTCTTTCTCCCCCTGGGGTTGTGTTTATCCCCAAAGCACCCCAGGGTGGCTTGGATGTTGATCTGAGCCCTTGGGAAGGTTTGCCCTCAATCCTGGATGAACTGCAAAC
>VZTN01014848.1:0-11059 GCA_013400515.1 Erpornis zantholeuca
ACCACTTTGTGAACAGGGCATTCAATTTGCATCATAGGGAAAAGCAGTGTATTGTCTTGGTGATCTATTTAAAGCTGTTTTTCTCCTGTATAGAAACAAATCTGCTATCTGTATATGCTGCCAAACTAGTATGTCATTAAATTCATCAAGCTGCAAACTCAGGTGACTACTAGTGTATTTTAATCCTGGTCTTACTGCATTCTCAAGTTTGGGTACTGTCATATTGTCATATTCTGCAGGGTTTTCTGACAGCAGTTGTTTGACCTGTGCACTGTTCAGAACTCTGGTACTATGCAGTGTCCTGGAATAGCTGTCTAATGCGTGTTTGATTTGTATTAATATCTTGTGAGTAGTGAGAGATGACAGCCTCAGGGTCACATCTCTAGAGGACTGCAGTATGAGATATTGTGTAAGTGATGATCAGTGTATTCTANGTTTTAATATTAACTGCTGGGGGGAAAATAAAAAATTTTTGAATGGAAACATGCCAAATTATTTCTTCCTACTGAAACTATTCTGACCAGCAGATGTCAAATTCAAATTCTGCCTAGATGGAAATAGGATCTTTCTAAAACTGGGATTTGCTCTCAGGAACTATATAGCACTGGTTTTCAGTCAAATAAGGTATGAAGATCCCAACAGTAAAACATGACATTATTAGGGGTAGAAGAAGTCTGTATATTCTTGTTTCATAAAAATGTTTTCAGGATATCCCCTCCTTCCTTAAAAAGCCTAATTTTAAATCTGTTGTAAAGCAAGGACCAAAATGTTGAAACCTTGAAATGATGTAGCAAAGGGAGACTTCTAGTTTCTGGGTAACTGTAGCTGTTAGCAGATGATGCTCCTGAGAGCTTCTGGAATCTTTGGAATGAGAGCAGATCCTGAGCTGATGGAAGCTGGCATGGCTTCATGACTTATGATAATCAAATCTGACAATTTTAGATATTGATGGAATGGTAGCCTTAGTGAAATGCTTTAACAGTTAATTTGGAGGATGAATATAAACAGACTGATAAAATATGTCTAGATTTAGTCAATACTATTACAATGGCACAGACATGGTCCCTATTGCAAATGCCTTTCTTAGACCCAAAGGTCCCACCTGATCTCTTTTCATTGTGGCCTTGAAAAGGTGGTGTGATACCCTCTTTTGAGCAGATCATCCCCTTCTGCCCCAAGGGGCAAGAACTGTTGAGGGTTTAACTTTTTTTATCCTTAAATTTGAATTCCTAATTTGAGTTCTCATCTCTGACTGCTTAAGTGACTGTTGTTTTCAAGGAAAAAAAAAAAAAATCAAAATCAAAGGGTATTTCAATTTTTCCATGGGATTTTGGTTCAGCTGGTTTTTCCTGCGGTCTCTCAGTGTTTCTCCAAACCAGGGATTGGTCTGGATGATGGAGGTGAATGCAGTTCCCTGAGGGCCTGTGATGTGACTATCCCAAGAGAAGAGACTCCCAGCGCCAGAAGGGCTGTGACTTAACAGCTCATCTCTCTCTCTCCCCTTTGACTCACCCCTGTTCATAACAGTACTTGACACAGAGCTTTACAAATTAATTTTCTCCTTAGCACATAGCTTTTTTAGCCACCTTCAATGAACGACTCTCGATGGTAATTGTGAGCCGGATATTGACAAGGTAACCAAAAACTGAAAGCAAGTTTAGAAGAGAGAGATGATCTGCCTTTTTGACTTCACAGTAACCACTCCAGCAAACTGTAGGGTTGTGCTTGTAAGAGTGCCATGTATTTGTCAGCTAAAGTAGTGATGAATATGAAAGAAGGAGTGATTTCTATGGTTTATAGATGTGAATTAGGTTGTTCAGGGCATCTGTGGGGATGAAAAGCCATGTCTTTGCAAACCCTCATCAACTATGAAAATACTTCAAAATTATGAGATGTAGAGCTACAGCCAAAAAGGGCTGGGAGATTAATTAACTTTGAGTATTTTGTACCCTTAGAGTTGAACTACAGATATTAAAAATCTATTTTAAGTATTTAAGTGCTAGGCTATTAGCATACTGTTATTTTCAGTGATCTGAAATCTTTATAGTAGGAAGGTCCTGTGCCCATTTAGCCATATTATCTGTAGTAGTATATCCATTTGCAGAAGATTAATTCATGAAACTAAAAATGAATAAAAACTTTCATAACACTGAAACTATCCCTTGTTCACTACTCCTAGCAGTATTGTGTTTCATTCTTTTGTGGCACTTCACTGATCGCTGTAAGGCACAAGTTTAGTAATACAGACCACACAAATTAATTTGTATTCAGATTAGTGATAAGAGGGAGTCTCTATGGTTTTGTACATCTCTTTTGTGCAGGAAAGAAGGGATAAATACAGTTTCTTGGTTTTTTCATAGTATTGTTGTTTCATTAAAGTACCATTTTGGCTACTAATTTGTGAGATGCTGACAGAAAACAAACAGAGCTGATAGCTATTTCCTATTGCACAGATAATTACAGCCTGCATTAGTAAGTGCTTGGCTGTGATGCACTTGCAGCTTTATTGTAGTGAACTGGACTGAATTTAAAATTATTCAGATGTCTGGATTTTACTAATTGCATGTGAGTGACTGGGGGTGTTCCTCCTCTTTATACTAAAAAAATACTATGAAAGACTTATCACAGTGGTTAAAACCAGGAGGGGAAAAGTTCAATTTTTCTTTTCTTTCTTCTTGTTTAATGCCAGAGTCACTTCACTGAAATCAGTAGTTAATAATTCATATGTCTGATTAATTTCTTATGACAAGTACCATCCCGGTGAAAGATTAGAACATTCACTGGATCACATGCACCTGATTTAGTTGAGGGATTATACCACTAAAAGACTTTGTGACTGACAATTCAATTGATAAAATCCATTTTGAATGGTGCTGCTTAGTAGTTACTGTTCAAGTCTGTTACTGTCAGTGTTACTGTAAAGGGAATATAGTTCAATTTATTACATTGTATCACGGAAAAAAATAATAGCACAACATAATTTTGCAATTAGTTTTCAAACTGAATATTTCATAAAAAAACCAGAGTATTTGCTAAAGTCATATTACCACATTCCCTTTCTTTCTTTCTAGATGAGTGATTTGGGTATTTTATATATCATTTACATAACACTCAAGCTCTTTCATGGTGTCAACATAGGGTTTTTTTTAATCAATCTCTCTGTCTGTCTTTCTGTCTATCAATTTTATATATAAACTTTTGATTTTTACTACTTCAGGTTGAGTCAGTGTCAGAGAGTTCTTGGGCACGGGCGCCTCTTGCCTTCTGGATTGCTAGAGCCAGGCCTTGGGAGCTTCTTATTGCTCTGTGCTCAGGTGTGGTTTCTACCCTTGGTGAAAGATTGGGTCTCTGAGGCTTAAGCAGTAATATATTATTTCTGAGTGTTTAATTTTAGAGTGTGTTCAAAATAAGTTTTTCATAACGAACAATAAGTCTGACGGATGTACTGACTTAACGGAAAAAAACCTAGCATTTCTACAAGGAAATGTTGTAGCTAGATTTTTCAGTTGTTGCTGAATCTGTTTATTCTTCTTTAATTGCAGAAAGTGAGTGAAAAAGTAGGAGGTGCAGAAGGAACCAAGCTAGATGATGATTTCAAAGAAATGGAAAGGGTAAGTCTAAATACAAATATATTCATTATTACCAAGCATTTTTTTCCTTCTAGGACAGGAATTTCAAAGGTTTTGTCCCTGAGTCACTCGGAGAATTTTGAAATACTTAGCTTTTATTCAGCAGGCCTGAGTTTTGCATTTTCTATTTCTTTTGTTTTCAATCCACGGCATATCTAATGTATGGTCCTCTGTAACGCAAATATTTCATTCAGAGATTGAGGCTGAAGTCAGCTGCAAATTATCTGCATTTAAATCATTGCAGAGGATCTCCGAAAACCGTGTCCATCTACAAGATGGACATTTCAGTGGTGAAGGGTGCATGTAATTGTCAGCTCCTTGAATATCAAGGCACTGGGCATGACAGTGGCACTGGGATATTTATTCACAGGTTCAGAGATCCTGTTAGGCAGCCTCCACAGGCAAAGTGCTTCAGGTGATGGGGCTAACCCTCCAACAGGCTGCTTGGTGAGGCTGGCAGTGATAGCACTGAGTACCTCAGTGGAGGGGGAGAAAAAAAAGAAAAAAAACCCACTCCTGTGTGTGGCAGTGATAGTATTTTACCTGAAAGGATCAATAGGGGCAGGGTTTTTTCAGGCTTCAACTTTGAAAGGTACTATCAAATCCTGTAATAAAAACTTGAGCTATGAGATCTGTAAAGTATGTATCTGATATATGACTCTGATTAAGAGAAAAAGAAGCTATTTATCTGTAAATTTTTATGATGAGGTGGAGAAAAAAATCTTAGATGGAAAATATAGGGCATATCTTTTGTACTTCTTACAGAGAAAGTACAGAGTTGATTTCTCCCCTTCCCCTCAGCTTATGTTTGAATGGGTTGCAAGTATAGGCGTTCCTACTGGAAGATGGCAACAAAGATTCAGAAAACTTGTGTAAAGTTTAGCATGGAAAACAGGACATTGCAACAGCCAGGTGTGAGTCCCACATCATGCTTGGCTTGGGTTGGCAGCCCAAGAGATTGGAGCACTGAGAGCTGAGAAAGAAATGGTGTAAACTTTTCAGTTGCCTCCACACTCCCCACCTGGTCCCTGTGTCCACTGCCAGCTTTTCTGCAGGCAATGGACACAATCCTTCTGCACGTCCCTGGCCTTCTGTTCTCTCACCCCCACTATCCTCTGCAGTGTCCTAGCCATTTCTGGGGTCCCTGCCAGGCAGTTCAGCTACTTATTCACCCAAGTCTGGCAGATCTCTCCTGCTTCTCTGTGTAAAGGATATAGCAAGACCTGGCAGATGGCAGGGACAACAGGAAACAGGAAAGTTATCATGACAGCCTGATGCAACCAACCTATCTCAGGTGTTCTTTTTTAAAATAGGAACTTGCCATTATGGTAAGGGAGGTTGCTCTGTGGGACACAAGCTACCCTGTAGAGAAATTCAGTGTGTCCTCATAAATACAGAGTACAGGACATAATGGGGATCCCCGGTCTGCCAAAGCAGTATTTTTTCTTTGAGACTTGATTCTGAGAGTGAGGATAGTAGCATACTTTGCAACATTCAGTCTAGGAAGTGGATAGGAACTGCTTCCTAAGAAATGAAGACTTCTTAATACAGAAGAAAGTAGAAGAAAATAATGCTATTCAGTTCTCAGTATTTTAAAATCCTAAATATAGGAGTCAGTCGGGGGAAATAAATGGTCAGTGCATTCATGCTGATAGGTTTCTTGAAACTGGAAACTGATATTTAGTCTTCCTTACCCAATGTTACCAGACCTTCCTCTGGAAGAGTTGAACAGCCCATTTTATTGTTAGTGGTTGGTTTTGAGTGACTTCTGCTTTCCTCTCATTTTGCCAGCTGGGGGTCAAAGATAGCCAGTTCTCTAAAAAGTTGTCAGTGACTGTTCAATCAAAAAGTTTTTCATATTGCGGATGTTCCCAGGGTGATATAAAGAATTGGCACTGTACAGTGATCAAATGTATCAATAACACTGTACAATGTATCAAATTCCTAACACATCATGAGGTACTCTCTACTTGGCCTTACTTGAGAATGGCTCTGCTATAAACTGAAATACTGGACTCATGCTTTAGTAGTTTCCCAGGTATTATCACCACTCTGGTACCAGGGCTATTCTGAAGTACATAACAAACAAAATTATAAGAAGAGTTAAAAGAAATTATAAGAACAAAATGAGAGAAAAATGTCTTCCTTTTGTCTAACTTTCATGTTTCTTTTTGTTTAACCCTCTGTCCTATAGAAAGTGGATGTTACCAGCAGGGCGGTTGTGGAAATAATGGCAAAGACAATAGAGTATCTTCAGCCAAATCCAGGTAACCTAATTTCACAATTTTAAATTTTGCAGCACTTTTTGAAAACACTCTTTCTTACTAGCATAAAGTCTGACAGATCTCATCCCCACTGGTGGAATTAAGGTTGACACAAAATTGGTGAAGTTACCATGAAGTAAACAACAGAGATGAGTAGAGGCCTCTATGTTAGGCTGTCACGGTGAATGGACACTGGTTTGGGAAGGCTTGTTTTCCTTTTGACTCTTCTTGCTTTGGGTGGGTGGGCAGCATATGGCCACCAACCAGGTGCACTTACTGCTGGGAGCCTGCGTGTCAGTGCTGTGAGCGTCGGGGACTCCCCTGAAGCCGGCGATGGCTGTGGGCTGCCCAGGCATCCACAGGGCCAGCACCCATCCCATGGCTCCAGCCAGGAGCAGGAGCCACGGGGGCAGCCCCTGGGCATGGGGCAGTCAGCCCACACATGGAGATCAGGAGAGCATCAGCAGGACACAGTTCTTTCTTTTACCTTCCCAGCCATTTGCCTTGTGAAGGAAAAGGACCAGGCAGTCCTTGCAGACCATGGGAAAAAAGGCAACTTTCCAAAGCAGTTTCCTTCATGGCCCACTAAGAAATACCACTTTTCCTTTTCCTCTGGTCCTCTGGCAATTTCCCATCCTTATTACAGAAGAGGGATGGTGGAAAAGAGCTGTTGATGTCATACTGGAGAAAAGGACAGAAGATCAAGTGTTATCAGACGTTATCAAACTGAACCCTCAAAACAGAAACCAATGAGTCTTTTCCATGGGGAGATGAAACAACAGGTTTGGTTGGGCTGATGGAGAATTATATGTTCCTCTTTTGCCAAAGGTTTCTTGCGGGGAGGGGTGATATGGACCTGTAATAAACAAGTTAACCATTACACTGAATAATATGGAGATTTCTATAATCATCTAGAAATATAAGTGTTTTGGTACTAGCATGAGTCAATGCCAGCTAATAAGATCGATGGAGTTAGCCTGTGATAAATCACAAAATCACAGAATATGCGGAGTTGGAAGGGACTCTCACGGATTATTGAGTCCTGGCCTGCACAGCACCATCCCCAGGAGTCACACCATGTGCCTGAGAGTGTTGTACACTTCTCAGACTCTGTCAGGCTGGTGCTGTGACCACTTCCCTGAAGATAAAATTAGGCCCTCTATCTACTATAAGTATCTTAGAGTTTCATGGAACTACAGACAAAATTCACTCATTCACACTGAGAAGTTTTATTCTTAATAGCTGGAAATAAATTTGAACTACTGTGAAATATTTCAACTCCAGTGCGGAATGCTGAAGGACTATTGCTGGTACAGATTGATTAGCAATATTTTTATGTTAGGCCACAGAAAAGAAGATAATATTTTTATGATGCTGACAGTGGATTGAAAAAAATAAAAAGAAGGACTAGTATTTACAAGTTCAAGAACTGCTAGAGAGCAAAAAATGATGACTGGAACAGTTCTATGTCAGCAGATGAAATTCTGTGTGATTTGAGTCCACAGCTTCATTGCTCATCCTGAGAAAGTACTCAGCGGGAAAAGCAAAAGGATTGGCAAACATTATGGGGATAGTGATAAAATTGTTAACTGCTGTCAAACTGCTGTTAAGCAACACTGTGTAGACTAAGTATTAAGCTTTGGCTGTTCAGTGCTTCTTTGACTGCCTTCCTGACACAGCTGAGTGGTTATGATTGCTGTGAATCATGAAACAGGCTCACAGCAAAAGCAGAGAGCAAAATTTTTGCAAGTACATAAGGGTGTGATTTCAGACACTTCAGGCAGATGTAAATTTGCAGTGCTGCATGAAAGAACAGTTTCCATAGTCTAGCTACATATCCCTTCATCTGCTTGTGGCAAGTGGAAGTAGAATCAAAAAATTAATATTTTAATAGGCAGGAGGAAGATTTACTTTTGTGCCTATATAATGAAATCATGTTACTCATTCTACAAATAAGAGGAAAGGAGGACTAAATCTTTTCAATACTCACTTGATCTTAGATTGTTTTATGTCAGTTGCAAAAGGCCTCCCTATAGTGAAGAAGTTTATTTTTAGTCTCAGTTTATTTTTTCAATAAAATAAAAATTTTTCTCTTTTAAGGTTCTCCCTACAACTATATTATCTTTTACGTGGGTCACCGAAAAATGCCAGTTTCCAGTATTTCCCATTTTCTTTCTCACTTTCATAAAACTTAGGAATATTACATTGGGAAAAGGGAGGGAATTTAATGAAAAAACCAAACCAAAACAAGCCACAAACAGGAAACAAACCATTGAACAGCAGTATTTTAAAGAAGATTAAAAGTTTACCTGGATTTGGTAGGAAGAAGAGGAGTTGGGATGTAGCACATTCCTTGATAAATAAGATGTGCCTGGAAAACACTTGGATAACAGTACTATGTACTATGACACTACAAATTACCTGGGTCTGTGGTGTTTTGAAACATCAATAAAAGAAATATGCCTCATTGTCTCATTTTTGCTTCCTACTCTTACCTTGTTGTCCAAAATATAGCCACTTCATTTTTTTATATTCCCTCTTACATTTCTTTCTATAATTTCTGAAAATACTCCCATTTGTTCCTGATTTAATTCAGCTTGCTGTCTCCATTCCCCTGACTAATCGTGATGGTGCCTTAGTTTCTTTGGTGCTTCTGTATTTTCTCATTCCCACCATCATTTCAGTGACATTTAACTTTGTTAAAATGCAGTTTCTTATACTGAACAGTCAGCAAGTCTGCTGACTGCAGTTTTGTAGCAGATAGAAACAGAAGGCGTCAAGAAATTAAAATGAAAAGCATAATCTGATGGCACTCAGGAATAATGGGAACTAACAAAAACATAATCACTAAATGTTAAAAATATGTTGCCCTTTCATTGCTGCTTCTCAGGCAGAATAGGTACTGTGAGACTTGCCTTATTTTCCTGTGTCTGTTTCCATCTCTGTATCTGTGTGAACAGATACATGAGCTGCAAAGTGAAACATACTCAACAACAAGAATTCTCTCTTGATATGCTCTTTTAACAATAAATATATGAAAAACATTTGTTGACTCCAGTCTGCTAATATTTTTTAACAGTCTGCTGTTTTGCTGCAATAACATATGCAAGGTTGGGCTTTGACCAATAAAATCAGCACACAACAGTGTGAACTCCTAACGTTTTGTAAACAGAAATACTAACTTTTAAGAGCACCTTACAAAGTCAAGCGTTTGCAAGGGGGAAGGTAGAAGTATTCATAGCTGTCCTCCAGCAGGAGAAACAGTGGTGTAGTTAAGAAACATGTTCTGCATCATCATGCTGGAAGAGGATTTAGCGGGCAAAATTTGAAGCCAAATGGCATTAATTAATTCACTCTCTTCAGGCCATTCACATGCTGTTGTTGCAAAAATTCGCTAAAGCATATCACCAAACAAATGAGTTCTTTTATGTTTGCTGTCTTTGTTTTCATCAATTACGGTATTTGTGTCCTTCCTTTTGATCTTCAGTTGTGTGCCTGAAATAAAATGCAAGCTAAAATACATTTGAAAACCTTATTGAAGTAAGAGTTTCCCTAATTCTCCATAAAAAGCAAAAAGGCTGCTGCACATCATGTTTGGGGAAATAGGCTTTCTTTAATATTCTACAACAGAAAAACTTCCAAACATTTAAAAAACTGGGGATACCACAGTTTAATCTTGAGTGTGCCTAGTCTGGACATTTCCTTGAGGGGAAGACTGGCTCAATCTGGCATCCATCTGGTACACAGGGATTTTAAGATAAAGAAGAATTTGGAGATACGTTAAAAATCTTCTCCTCTGTCATGAGTCAAACATGCTATCTTGGGACCATTCCTGGGCTTACTTCTGTCCAAGTCATTTCAACAGAATCTTTTGACTTAAAAGTTCAGGACAGAAACTCCTCTCCAGTCTGCCAGCAAGATAAAAACGGTGATGATCAACATTTCATTCCTTTGCCCTAAAAAGAATTAATGAAAAACAGGGCTTAGTCCTAAACATGCGTAGTGTCTTTAAAATACATTTTAATTCACTCAGATAAATGTAAACCCAAGAATGCATTTATGTCTATGTAGGCAAATGATTGCATGTTTGTAACCTCTGTCACTTGCCTTCTTCAGCTTCCAGAGCTAAACTCAGCATGATCAACACTATGTCAAAAATTCGAGGCCAGGAAAAGGGACCAGGCTATCCTCAAGCAGAAGCCTTGCTGGCAGATGCGATGCTGAAATTTGGCCGAGAACTTGGTGAAGAATGCAACTTTGGTAACTTGTTTGCTTCCTTTTCCACTATAATGTAATAAAAATGGTAGTAAAATTTCATATAGCTTTCACTCTTAAAGGGCTGCACTCTTACAGAGGAAGAATTTCTGCAAGAAGCACTAGAGTTCTGCTTCATCAGACTTTTTCCTTTAAGGATGGTCTTGGCCTGTTTTGAGTATCTTTTGAAGATTTGGACTAGGGAATTTTTCCTTGTAAATGGAAATCAGAATGTTTCCATTTGGAGCTGTATCCAAATAGGTCTGTTAATCTTTGTCATACTGTGTCTGTGCTGGGATGAAATATGTATGTGTACAGAAATAGTGTTAAATCCTTAAACTGTTATTGTCTTCATTGCAGGCAAGGAGTAAAAACTCACAGATTTTTAACAGGCTTTGGCCTTTTTTCCTGGCCAAATTCTGCATTTTAAGGCACTAGTGAACACTCCTGTATTATCTGTTAACTGCTCCTCCCTCCAAGCCCAAATGAGTTTACAGCTGAGTAACAAATGTTAAACTGACTCTTAAAACTATATTCAGTCATAGAGTTCTGATTATAAAACTATGGCATTCACAACAGCATACTTTGCCTTTCCGTTTTGTTTGTGTGGACTTTGTGGCCATTTTTACATGACAACACACAGGACCCTCAAATGGGACTCTGAAACTCCTATTCTCTATTTGAACCATAATAAAATTGTTTTCCTGACATTTGGAATGGAAAAAGTACTTTCTTGCTTGTTTTATGTAATTCACTAGTTAGCTTAATGGATGTAGTTTGATTTGTGCTAAATACTCCTTTTTTTTTTTAATTGATTGCCTCTCATTTGCTAAATTTCAAACACATTTTTAAAAGGAAAATGAACTAATATATTCTAGTTTCTGCAAATTGCTCTAAATTCTGTGAAAACTG
>VZTN01014875.1:7448-33326 GCA_013400515.1 Erpornis zantholeuca
AAAAAAGGAAAGAGCTGAATAAATAACACTGTGGTGACAATATAAATGTTTAGTCTTTCAAGTCAGCAAAACACACAGATGTTTTAGGTGATACCTTTGGCTTTTTAAACTGCTCTCTTCAACTCTCATGATGAAAACAATGAAATAGATGGTGGTTTTCTTGTTTTCCACTCACCTTTTTTTCCACATAAGTATTTGTGTTTGTCTTGATAGATTGGTTGCTAAAAGTCTTTGCTGTCACACCAGTGATTTCTTGGGCCAATTCCGTCAGAGTTCTGGGGTGCAAGCTACAATGTTCAATATTCTGCTCAAAGCAGGGACAACAGTGAATTTAGATCAGGCTGCTCAGGGCTTCATCCAGTATGGTCTTGACATCTTCCAAGCATGGAGAGCTCACAATGTCTCTGAGCAACTGGTTCCAGTCCTGAAATGTCTTCATAGTGATTTTTTTCCCCACTCAGAACTGGAAACTCTGTGCTTCAGTTTAGGACTTACCTCTCATTTTTCCTCCATGTATCTGCTACTAGGCCTCCTCACACCACCTCTTCTGCAGTCTGAACAAGCACAACTGCCCCAGTCTCTTCCCTCCCTTCCATGCTCCAGTCCTCTGGCTGTCCATAGATTCACTCAAGCTTAACAGCATTCTTGTACCAGGAGAGCCAAAACCTGACACAGGATTCCACACACAGTCTAATAAGTGTTAAATAATGGGGAATAATCACTCCACTTACTGGCTCTACTCCCACTGATGTAACCCAGAACACTGTCAGCCTTCAGCACTGTCAGGGAACACAGCTGGCTGTGTTTAGACTTCTGTCAACCCAGCCCCAGACCAACTAACTCTAAAAGAAGTCACCTTAGTTGCATTATGACTTTTATCCTCACAAGATACTGATCTTTATCTTCATCTGGATACTCTCAAATGCAAAACTGAGCTAAAACTACAAACTTTTTAATGAAAACTATTTCACATATGAAAAAAACAGGCTAGCAAAGAGAACAAGGACACATTTAGTTTAGAAATAGTTACTTGAATACAAAAGCTAACCAAAATTCAAAGGTATAGTAAAACAAATAAATCAAAAACTTTACGGAGATCAGCAGGCATCCTGAAATTGATTTTTCCAGTTTTACAGTACTAGGATCTTGCTGACCAGAAATTGGAGAAATGAAGCCAAGTTATCTTATTATCACTTTCTGTGACTTTAGCACCTTGCAGTTTCAGTCAGAGGCAGATTTCTCAGCTGCAGAAGTATTTTCAAATTAATTTTAAATCATTCACAAGAATCTGTAAATTTTGAAGTTTTTCACAAAACTTCTGGTGAGCTGTGTGTGCATAAATCATAAAGTAGTTCCAATTTATAACTCTCCACTTGCATTTGACAAGCTCTGGAGAGCTTTATTATCCCACTTCAACATGCAACAATTTCAGCATTCCAAAGAATGTAAAAGCATGGGGACATCTGAACAAATCATTAACAATTTAACAAACATGCAAACATATTCTGAAGACTAATAGATTAAAAAAAAGTTATGGACTAAACTGTATTGCTTTAAAGATGTCCAAGTAATTTTTAAATTCAATTAATCTAATATATTTAAATAATCAGCTTAAATCAATACATATAATATTTTTTCTTCATTTTAGCATCCCGCAGTTCACTGGAACATAACCAGCATTAATTAATTTCATAAACAGAATAAAAATTACCCATATGAATGCTAGAATAATTCACTATGCTTACAATTTGAGTTATAATATTTTTGATAGGAAGTGCATTAGCTTCCAGTCTCAAGGCTAAATATTTAAACTTGCAAAGTTTGAATTTCATATCCTTGAAAAATTAACTTGACAAACACAGACGGCTTTCACAGTAAATTTTCACACTGGCCAATAAGTTTCAAACAAATCACAATCTTGGTCTCAGAAGTGTTGACATAAAAAAACACCATCAGACTGCAAATACTGTCTTTTAAGAAGTAAGTACTATTTTTATGTTATTTTTCTTAAACTAGAGTCTAACCATTTAAACATACAGCATTCTTTGAGTACATTAAAACCAAATAATTTTCAGAGGTCTGCATCGCCAGAACTACTACTCCACAATTTCAATACCCTTATATCATTTTATATGAAATAAGAACAATAATTCTTACTCCAGGCAATTTTTATGTCCCTGGCACCATCCAGTAAGGAAAGATAAAAACAACCTGGCCAGTGGGAAAAGAAAGAAAAGCATTAACACTGCAGCTCTGTGCTCTCCTTCCAAAACTGAATGCACTCCAAAGCAGATCTCAGCTGAGCTTCTGTTCATGCCACTGGCAATCTGGATGAATGGACGCAGAAAGAAGAAAAGCATCTATATGGGGGCTGAGAATATTTCACACTGCAGCCATGAGGAAATATTTGCATGTCCCTTTGATTAAAATGCACGGGGTTCTGAAATAATTACGTGCTTGTAACAGAGTAACACATCACAGTGACAACTGGGATATGCTTTCAGGCCAAACACACGCAAACAAAAGATTGTATCTACGCAAGCACACAGTCTGATAGTGACAGGCATTCTTTGAAGTCCTAACCCGGCATTATCTCTGCAAGAAAAACAGGATCATCCCTTTTAACTGCATTTGTGAAGTCTTCTGTCTTCCAGAAGGCATATTTTGAAATTCAAAATCAGAATTTAGTGGGGAAACATTCTACTTTTGCATGCAGCGCCTTAAGAAGCTGCTCAGTACCACCATGCAATATAAACACTGTACAAAAATCCAGCAAAGCAGGTAGAACAAGACTCAAAACTCATCCACTTAGACCACTGAGATGTAAAATGTTCTAACTGGAGAAGGGACACCTTAAATGCAGAGATGCAGACCACTACCTTTGAGAGGGCAGCAACCTTCTGCCCTGGGCAAGGCTTGCCAAAAGAAGTCCTTAAAAGTATCAGGAATCCTCTGATCCTTAGCTACCACCAGCCAGGGCAAGGCAGGCACCATCACTGACAAAGCTGCTAAATCAGAAAGATGAAGTACTAAGCTGAAAACTAGTCTATTTCTGCTCCTGTTCTTCCCTGTTTCTGGAGATGAACAAAAAACTAGGGACAACATCTATAGGAATTTGTGCAGACCTCTGCTGCTTGGCAAGTACAGCCTGAGAGAACACAGTTGACAGGCACAACTGCTCCTCCCTGCTGTTCTTGCACCTGCAGGGTGTTCCACAAGTGGCCTTTAAAGCAGCTGGAAGTGCCCTACAACTGCGCAGTAACCAGCTCAGCCAGGGCAAGGCAAGGCTGGCCTCCCACAGCTGGGAGCAGAAGGCATTGGAGGACAGGGATGAAGCCCTCCCCTGCTGTCAGAGGCAGGGCCCGTGCATCCTGACACGTGTGCCTGTACCTGGGTGCAGGTGCCAAGGGCTGAAGGGGCAGCCTCTGCGAGGAGCATCCCTCTGGAGCTCCCATTCCTGACACAGCTGCAGCGGCCCCAGCGCAGGGCAGGGCTGAGCCCCTCAGCCACGGGCGGGCGGCGAGAGCCCCGGGGAAAGCCTGGCCAAGGGAGGGCAAAACGCTGCCCGGCAGCCAGGGCTGAGCCAGGGGAACCCTGCGGGAAACACCGAGGAGAGACACAGAGACCCCAGGAACAGCTGGATGGGCATCTGGCAGTCATGGTCAACCCAACTACACATCCACGGTAAACACACCTAGAGCAGCTGGAAGCAATGCTGGAAACACTACACCACACTCAAATGCTGCTGTTCGCCCTTCTGTGCCATCATCCATAGACACCCAAAGGCTGACACACAGCATCAAATTATCAAACAAGAATATAGTTTTGTGTTTCTGTGTCAATTTAAGCCCTCCAAGCTTTGCCAAACAGTGCAGCAAATAGTGCTGGCTTTTAAAGGACATATCCCAATTTTACAGATTTAGAGAAAGATAAAAATTCCTTGTTTTTATTAGAAGTAGTGTGGCCACAAATAAAAATTAGTCAGAGACTCAAGGTCACATATAACATTTTTGCTATAACATTTTTAGCTATATCAAATTCATTAGATCTCAAACAAATAAGCCTTTTGTTTGCAGCCATATTTTCTGAAGTATCTTGTATTAAAAAATATACTGTTGATTTGTTTGGGGGTTTTTTTGAATAACAACCCTATTTTTTTCCTTCTTCCCCTCCCTAATTCTTTTTAAGAGCTCATAACCCACCCACTACCAAAATCCATCATGCAGTATCATAAATACCATCAATTTCAAATGAAATAAGGCTTTGATTTCAAGAGATGATTACTCTCATCTGTATTACAGGCACTTGTACCTTCTGACAAATCCACTATCCCAAAAGGATTCCCAGCCAAACTAGTAAGCTACTCCTCCAATGCTTCTAGAATCCTCCTCAAGTCACCCAGTATGATAGTACTTGGCTGCCAAAAGTATTTTGGGATTTGTTAACATGGTGCTGGATCTCTTCAGTGCAAGAACATCTGCTGCCCAGTGCAGGGAGGAAGGAGATTGGAAATGCTGAGACCTGCCAAACACTTCTGACACAAGAGGGTAAGAAAAATTTCTCCCAGCAGAAAGAACAGTTGGGTTTAGTCCTTTGTGTACCCCAGGCCAGGCGTTTCCACTATTTTTTAGACTAATTTGATTTTAGTAGCCTGAACCCTCAACATCTGAGCAAAGAATAATTTATCCTTTCCACTACTAAGTATTTACATTAGTAAAAGAGACTTCATGGAGAAATGTATTGAGTAACTGCCAATGCAGTTTGAGAAATGTTGCACTATCATTTACAAACACAGGTGTCTCAGAAAATAACTCCATCATCTGCAACAAGTGGGTATTGGCTGGACCATACCAGAATTATAACATAAGCAATCAATAGATGTTTATTAACTTTACTAGTAAAATAGATAAGATTTTAAAGGTATTCATTTAATTTTTATTTAATATATTGTATTTATATTGGGAATAAAAATGTGGTTTTTATTGGGAATAAAAAAATATTTTATTGCATATTACTTAAAAGTTTATTAAAAACCTGTCAGCACTTGAGTTAAAGTTACTTACTAATTAGAAATTTTTCAACTGTTTCTTTAAAGTCCGTCCGAATAGTGCTAAAAGTTAAGTACTTTAAAAAAATAAGATGTCTAAAAAGTTCCTATGCTACATTTTATTAAAATTTAATCTGCGAGGAAGCTGAGAGGGGCAAAAAACCAAGTTCATCCTGTTACAGAGAAAACTGATTCCCTTCACCCCACCTTCCTCCTGAGCTTAAGTCCAAATGACTGCATTAAGGTTTAAATTTGAGTAAAACAGAAGAACTCACCCCAACCATGAGATTATAAAAATATTCACACTATGTCCGAATGTTCTAATATGTATTCATAGAAAACTATATACAAATTAGTTTTGTATCAGCTTCAGTATTCTGGAATACTAAAAAGTTTTCCACTACAAAAAAAATGCAGTAGAGGAATGGGAATGCAGTTATTAAATATATTAAATATGTCTTTCCTTTACATTTGGCAATTTGTTCCTGAATGATTTTTGAGACAACTGTATATAAACAAAAAAAAATAACTTGCCTACACATATCAAGGCATAGAGTGACTTAATAAAAAACATGTTCCTACTATTCCCTACATCATAATTTCTCATTAATTTTTATTCAGTGCCATTAGTAATTTTAAGAATTAAGACAACAACTCAAATGCTACCAGGTCTTTCATCATGGCCCACATATGAGCCACTCTAATTTGTTTTATCAGAGTTTTTATAGAGAAACCAAGTAGGCTTTCCTGTATGAGAGATACTGACTTTTGAACATACTATTCTACTATTCATCCAAATTTTACAAACAATAAAAAAGCCTTTCAAATGCACAATGCAAACTTGGAGCTTTACTGACATAAACCTCTATGTCTGATGGTACTTTAGAAGCAACAGTCTTCCCTATGTCAGAATGCAAAATTCTAAGTATATAAATGCCTTTTAAGAATAATCTCACTCTGGGGGAAAATGCAATATTTTCCCCCAGAAATTTTAGGCATCACAGCACAGCAAGTCATACAAAACTAAAATGTCATTGATCAACAATCACTGATTGAAAGAACATAGTTTTGAAACCTGAGAACAGAAATGTTTCCCCCCCGACACACAAATTTACACAGCTGTCTTGTGCCTTAAACATCCTTTGATCTCCAAAAGATTTTTTTTCTAACATTTCACAGATAAAAAGGTTAGTATCTATACTCCTACAGAACACGACCAAAAGGCCCATAATCTGCATTTTATAGACAACCTCTTTAGAGATTTTGTTTAATCCCCATTATCAACATCTCTCAACCTTTAACAGAGAAAAGTCTGGATTTTGATTCCATACTTCTTTGAGGCAATACAAGTTGGCAGTGTTAAACTTTGTAAAGTAAAAGTTCTGAGAACACAGGAATTATCTTAAGAGACATACCCCCTTTGTTTTCCAATTGAAAATATCAATAGGCAAAATATGATTTATTCCAAGAAAGCTGATAACACAATTCAGGAAGAACAATAAATGAAGACTGCATTTATTACACCAGCTTGAATGTCTTTTGTTGCAGAACAGTGTCATGTTTCATAAGAACTATAAATTTCAGGTCAGTTTAGCTGTTCAGCATTTGTGGCAGTCATCTAGTTTTGTTTTAATAGAAATCACAAGTTCAATATTGTATCTAAAGGTTCAAAAATATTGTTAGTGTATGCTAATTTTACTTTTATAGCAAACTAAATCAGAACCTCTGAAACAGTATTTTCTAGAAAATGTTTGTAACAGCAAGAGCTGGGCTAATAATTAAGTGCAGTATTTAAAAAAAATGCATTTCTATTGCTGTTAGTTATATTTAGGATAAAAAAATAAGTCCCTGCATTTCAAGCTATGAAGTTACAATGCCTGTAGTGCAGCTGTCTGCACAGGCTCCCTCACTGGCCCAGGCCAGGCATTCTGGCACTGGAGTATTAATATTCAGCTTGGCAAACCAGCACAGAGACTGTCAAATAGGATAAGTGGGAGATTGGGAGTATAAGGGGTATAGAAGATGGCATCTATTTTAAGAGATGGTTAGTTTAATTATCTATGAAGTTATTGATCCTGAGTTAGGAAGCAGCTGAGCAAGTGTTTTAAAGAACGCTGTGAGCAGCCAGCTCATGATTAGGAGAACACTCATGCCCTTATAAGAAACTGGAAAGCAAAAAATACTTTGGCAGTTGAGAAGTTCACTTCAAGTAGAACAGAAACAAAAACTTAAAATATTCATGTCTCTGTGTGCCAAGTCCATGGTAGATTTTTTTCATACAGGAAATTCCACATGACCTCAAATACAAAACTTTAGGAATATTTTTTCTAGTTTTCTCTCTAAATTTCTTCAAAATGAGTAATGTCGCAAGATGTTCCATTTTGTACGGATAAGTATTGGCTGAAGTACAAGTTCCTGGTCAAATGATTTTGCCATGAACCACTGAGTGGGCACACAGGTATTTTGTACACCAGGAAGATAATGTTTATGTTCTGTGAAACAGAATAGTAATTTAGACCCAATTAGCTAGAAACTCAAATGTTTAACCTCATTCTATAAGAGAATCTGCTTTTTTTTTTTTAAGGTGAGCTCCTTTAACCAGCGACTCAGTTCTTCTAATCACTTTTGTACATTCAACACCCATGACTCCAGGTATAGTAAAGTTACTATAAGCTCCTGTCAGCATCACTTTTCCAGTCTATGTGAGGGTATACAATTAACAAGCAGTAAAGAAATCACTTCAGTTTGAATTATAGACCAAATACGGCTATTCCTCACTCCCTAAATACCCATAAACTGTGTGGTTACTCAAAATTCACAAGGCAAATCTAAGATAGAGGGTAAACATAGTTCCTTATCTGCAACATTCTATGGCCAAAGTCTCACTAACATAGCGAAAGACTGCACACTTATCCTCTTCAAACAGAGGGCAGGGCTTGTTTACACTAGGAAATGCCCACGCAGTTCTGTGGCTATGGTTATTGTGGAGCTTCTTGTAAATAGATCTGAAAAAAACGTTCCTTTCTCCTCTTCTCATTTGCTGCTGCAAACCATTTGCCAGTGGAAACCCTTGGTCAATTTGGTTAGGGCAGAATTTCACCAAATTTTCTTTTCAGAGTTTATGTTGCAGACATACCAATTTAGTTTTATGTTGGTTAGCACAGGTATCAATAGCAGGACAGACATGAATCTGATCACGTCCCAACAAATCTAAACTCGGGGTGAAGCTCAAGGCACCAGTGTTTCCCTGAAACAGATAAAGAAAAACCACTCTGGGAATATGTGTGTGCATGTCAGTCACACCTCCCCAGTACAGCAACGTCCTACCCACGCCTCGGTACCTAGAGGAGCTGTATTGGCAACCCAGCGCAACCCACTATTAATGAACTGTTAATTAAACTGTTACTGAGGACCATCATTACAACTATTTTCATTTCATTAATGAATGCTGAAACACTAGTGCTCAAATGTTTTGATTAATGGGTCCTTTCCAACTCAGAATATTCAATGATTCTATAAAAATTAAAGACATTAGGCAGAATAATTTATTACATAAAGGAACTACACCACAGGTCCTGATACAGTAGTAACACAACCAAAGCCAAATTCAAATACTTGGCTCCTCTCTGAACGTTTATCTTAATTATTTTTCATTTTGGAAAACCTGTGTTTGTATTCTTCATGCACAAACCTTTAAGACACACTTTGAAAGCAGAGGCAGACTTTCAAGTTAATGATTAATAGTGAATAATAAATACACTTGCAGAAGAAAACTCCAAGTCTTTATACTAGGAGGGTCATTTTGGTTATTTCCAAATTACTGATCCTTTCCTGTTTCTTTAAAAAGGCTTCATGGAAGTTTTGATCCCAACCTTTTCTACTTTTTAGCCCTATAAATTCAGGAAGAATGTACAAGTGGCTACTTTGAATGGAAAATGACGTAATCCTCACTTGAGGGTATTTTGCACATTTGGAGGGTTAAAATACCTTCTCTGTGAAGTAAAAGGGGAGTAAACCCTCACAATCCTCCTGGCAAAGTACACTTCTAGATATGCCAGATCCAACATGTTAATCAGCCATTATCCAATCAAGTACTTATTCATTAATTGTACCAACAAAATTTTACCTCAATACCCTTTATATTGTCACATTTATATTCCCAAGATCTACTATATTTTTTTAAAATATTTCACAATTACAAATAGCTTTTTCTTTGAAGGCTACAAAATCAGATTACTTTTGTGCTAAATGGCAATTTTTGACACAAGGCATTACAAAAGAGTCAATGAAAATTATTTTTATTTATAAAGATTTGGAGGTTTGAAAATTTTTCTATTACCCTGTTTTCCCTCAAAAATCACTTTATTCATTTCAACATGCTTTTGTTTTATAAAAACAGTGTCAACCGCTTATATTTGAAAACTTATATTTGAAAATGTCTAAATGAAGTCCTATTTTGACTATCCAGTTGCAGAACAATTATTTAAATTATGCTTTTTCCTTTGTATGATAAAACCACAAAAATAAATAGTTAAGCAAGAAGAATACCCTAGCAAAAGACAACCAGTATTGGCTCTTGGGAGAGTGAAATGGCTGGGTTCTTTGCCCAGCAGTTCATAACCAAGACTTGTCCCACATCAGGTGTTAACAGTTAATTGAGGTGTCTTACTTTGTGAATACAGAAACACAACAAGTGCTACTCACATTAGCACTGAAGTGCACGGTGCAATTCAGAGCTCAGTTTCACCTCAGACAAGTTTCAAAAAACCCACAAATCGTCTATGAAACTCAGAAATCCACTGTAACTTGACCAGTGGAAAACTATTTTCCTCGAAGTCAGTTAGGCAAGCAACTCCTGCGTGTCCTAAGGCAAAATATGCTTTTCTCCTGTCTCTGCCTGTATTGCCCAGGCTGCATTTGAAGCACTACACACCTGCCTTGCTCAGCAGCGAGCTCCGTGCTTACCCGAGATTGCACTGAACACAGCAGTCCACAAAACTACACATATTAATGTTCTATGCATTAGAACAGACTGATTTTAAAAACAAAGTGATAGGGATTGCAATCAAGAAAAAATTGCCTAGGAAGTGCCTGCAGTCAGGTCCCTTCCTTGAACCTCTTTGCCAAACCCCACCTGGAGCTGTTTACCAGTCGGGCACAACTTGCATATGTGGCAAGTTCCCCTGCTGGCAGGCTGAAGAGGGGTCAGGACCTGGGTAGAAGAACTGTAGCCCCTCTCATTACTCTCCCAGACAGCATTACACCCAGCCAGGCATCAAGGCCACAAACATCAAAGATTCACAACTTGTTCGCTGCCCGCACCCAGAAAAGCCTGCAGAAGGTTTTATGAGAAAAGCAGCTGGACTGTCAAGGACAGTTTGCTCCTACAATAAGCTCTGTTTTAAGGTCTCATCTAACTACTAGCTATACATCTTTATTTTCATTGTTCATTTCCAAAAAAAGCGGGCCAATTTGGGAACAACTTTACTTAGGACCTTAAGAACACTAAAAAAGTTCATCTTGGCAAGGCTCAGCTACTGAAGTTTATCGATGAGGGAGGGTAGGGTTGAGAAGCACATCACTTAAATGAAGTGAAATTTGTTGATTTGTCAAAATGGAAAGTAGTAAACAGATATTTCGGTTGTTTTATTTTGTCAGAGGCTAGCAATCTTGGTTTTGGAACATTGTTTTCAGCTGTATACAAATGCCACTGGTTTTCACATTAATGGATTACACTAGCCACACACCTGTCAAAAAAAATCCAGAAATATGTTTTTCACCACCAAATGTACAACACAGAATAAAAATTCCTCAGTATTTTTCACCTATAGGCACTTTCATATTTTTCAGTTTTTATGCTCTCTGGGATATCAGTGGTCACAAAAATTCCAGATGTCAGAACAAGAAGGTCTGTTAAATCTCAGAGCAGTGAATGCACAGACAAGCAAAATGCAGTTTACTATACAGCACCCTCGTTCTATGCCTAAATTCTTGCTGGGAAAAAAGCAGTTACTGCAGTGCCATACAGAAAAAAGGTACAGTATAATAAACTATGCACAAAATTATTACAGGTCAAGTCTACACTAGGAGTACCTTACCAATATAGCAACTTCACTCCTTTCTTTTAAGAGGCAACTACACTGGCACTGATGACAGAATCACAGAAGGGCTGAGGTTGGCAGGGACCTCTGGAGGTCAACTGGTCCAAAACCCTTAAACCCTGTTTAAACTGGGCCACGACAGTGCCCAAGCAGCTTTTGAGTATCTCCAAGGACAGAGACTCCATAGCCTCACCTGGGATGTTATACTCTGTAATACACTCTGTATCAATACCACAAAGCTGTAATGCAAACCACAGAAACCCAGTTTAGGTTCCATTTTAATGCTCTAAAGGCTGTTCCTAGCAAAAATCTACTGGTAACACAACACACCTTTCCATCTTTCTGTCAACTACATCACTCCTAGGCTACACAGAGGTCAGGCAGGTAGATAAAGGCAATATTAAACATCAGTCTGTCCTATCATTTGTGACGCATCCAATCAAACAATGACCATTCTGAGACAGGATATTAGTCTCAGCACACAGCATTCCTATCCAGTTCATGCAGGATTATGTGGATGATCACTGTAATGGAAAGGTAGCATTTTTCATTTGCAGGGGTAGCAACTATCTTTTTGGTGAAAGTTTCGCCAACATCTGCATAAATGTTATAAATAAATAAATAAATTATAAATAAATAAGTTTCCCCAATGCATAAAGCCATTTTTCTAGTACCCATATTTCATGCAATATGCATTGTTTGGCGTCAAAACAGACCATTAGGGGATGGTAAAGAAATTGGTCATGATAATTTGAACAGTACAACTTAGAAGGAAACAAATCAGAAAACTAACATGATGCTTTAGAAATTAACAGGAATCAATCAGAATTATTAAAAGAAGAGGGCACAAAACTTTGCAGCATTTCTTCAGAAAAAGACAATTTCAAAAGCTCCATTTTGTCCCCATGGAAACACACAGGAATAGCTAACTGAGACTATTAAAAATATTTAAAATATGCGTTCTTAGCAGGAAGTTACATGGACCATGAAGTTGATCTGCAACAGACTGAGATTACTTTTCACAGAACACCAAGTTCTTACCAACTGAAGACACTGGGCTACAGTTCTAAGTACCAGCAGAACTAGTAAAGACAAGTGCTGTATTAGAATATGAAAAAGACTTTAAAGGAAATTATTTCATCACAACATGACTAGCTGTGTGTCTTAGAGGACATTTCACTTCTCATTAGACCTACATAGGAAACTAACAGGAAACCAAAAACAAAATAGCTTAAAGTTCCTATGCTTTCAACAAAGTCATTTTCTCTCATATCAAAGTTTTTTTAAACAGTTTTCTTTCAAGCTTTCTAAGAAGTAAATGCACGGACAACAGTTACTGGTAATATTCAATAATTACTAATGGTTGGTTGGGAGAGGTGCTGGAGGTTGGGTTTTTTTCTCCTTTTACTCAAATAAAGGAGAAAAAATAAAAACTCTTCAAAAATCTCAAGTTTTTCATACCTCTAGGCAAAGACATACAAATTATCTTAGAAGAAATCTAATCCAAGTTGAATTGACAATGAGTCAAAGTAACAATTTTTTTGAAGTCTTTAACCAAGACACTGCTCTTCTCAAGGGAAAAGGTAAGAGGCTGCAAGAGAGGTGCCTGGGAAGCATGGTTTGTCTCCAATATTGTATCTGCTTTTAAAGAAACCCCAACACCTCTGGCTTCCTTCAGGTTCTGCATCATCCCATGGCACTAAAGAGAGACACTAAAGACTGCACTGAGAAGGAAGAGCAAGAGTGTCAGCAACAACAGGACACAGAATATATAGATATGCACCCATTGTCAAAGCTGGTCAATACAAGAACAATGCCCCTGAAAACAGAATTTCCCTAGAATTAACCTAGGACAAGAGCAACTTTACCTGGCCACATCTGGAACAGAACACATCTGGCAGAATACAGCTATAAAGGATTTTTTAGAGAGTTCAGGGACATGAATGCAAAAGTTTTTAGTCTCTGCAAGCATCTTTTATCTCAGATCCCAAACAATGGTGCACATCTAAAATTCTAAAGGCCAAATTGAGACTTAATAACCCTACAGTAATAATAATGTTATGGTATATAACCACTATACTTGGCTGTTCTCCACTTACTGATTTATGAGAAAAGATGACTAGTTCAGCCCTCTGGAAAAAAAAAACCAAAACAGATACTTCATAGGAAGAAGTGGATGTTCTCTTTCTAAAAGAAAAATAAATAACAGGATGGGGAAAATATACAGGATGTGATGCTCCATTAGCAAACATCACATCTGTTACTCATATTTTAATATCTTCCCTGCCACCCTGAAGCATACCATGTGCAATTAAGAGGAAATTGCAATGCAATTTTTTTAATAAATTATTGTCAACAGGCATACAATACTAAGCCAAGTGCAAATCACTAAATCAATTCAGCACCAGTCTAAAAAGTTTCGATTAATCCTCAATTCATCGCTATGTTATTATAACATCTTATTAAATGCACCCACCACTTTAAGACTCCCTCATTTCATTTGTGATTACAGTCAATATTGATTGCAATGATGGCCTGGAGACAGCTCCAAAATGTGCAACTGTGGTCCCTGAAGGCAGAGCTTAGTGACAGTACTCTGTTCCCATGTCTGCCCTTCAGACAGACTCAACACATATATAAAAATTTAATACAACATTTTACTGCTTCAAATGCATACCTGCTTGGATTTTATTCAATTAAGTAGTGAAATTTGTTACACTTTTTTAACAGAAATCTTAATCAATTTTATCTTTAAATACTATTGTGGAAACTGCTTCAAAGCAGCTGTGACAACTGTCTGGAAAGTGAATCATGGCCTCAGAGTACAACTAAGAGCATTGTAATTTCTTCTCCCTGTTTTTTCAACAAAACCAATATATACAGATGGCAGAGGGCATAGCCAGTTTGGCAAAATCTGTGCTTATCTAAATACAGTGAGAGATTACATCTCTCTTCTGACATCTGCTCCTGCTGCTGTACAGAAACATCTTCCTTCACCCCATTCTTCCTTTTACACCACCCCTCCTGCTAAGGGGACATCTCCAACATCTCCCTCCAAAACCCACAATGAGCTCTGTCTCCATAAGACACCCAAAGCTTCTTTACACCCTTCTTGCCAGGTTAAGTGAAAGCCAAGCAGAGTTCTCTGGACATACTGTCCACAAAGCTCCTCCTACAGATCACAGTTTTAAATTTTCACATCAATAAAGAATAAAAATAACCTGAATTTTAGTTTTCACCCAAATAGGTTAATCCTGTGAAACATATCCAGAAGATTAGCTTGTCTAAATACCTCGTGTACACTCCCTGGCTAGTTAATTAGAATTATGGGGATCTAACTGTGGGCTACAGCCTGGTTTCATTTAAAGACACCACTAATCTTTGACAGAGAATTCGGTCACACCCTAAACCCATTTCCATTAGAGGATTTTGCAGAGCACAAATGCCACACATGCACACATCAAACCAACCTATTGCACACACTTATCTATTAAAAATGGACCTAAAATCAGACAGTTATAAGTTAGCATGGGGCCCAAATTAGTTAGTACTTGAAAGTACCATCAGTACCACTTGCAGTTTTAATGCCATTGGAACATAACTATCATTTGTTCCAACATTTTCATCTAGTTGTATGTGATCTAACAGAAGCCACCAACACTGTATCTGCACAAGCTGATTAAACAGTACCGACAAATATTCCCAGGCACTGGAATCAAATTAACTTTTTTGTAATTTATCCATTTACACAACAGGAACAAAATTTCTTCTGTTTTCATATATTAATGAAACTAAGGCCAGATCTTGTGTGAGTGTGCATATGCTCAAAATAGCTGACGTGAGTTTTTGTAATGCACCTACAGATCAACATTAGCTGCACTGCAACTTCACATGGCATAGTACATGCAGATTAAAAAAAACCCAATTAGATTTTTCCAAGCATCATTCTTATCAAAGTACCTCAATAAAGCAGTCAAACCTCCAGAAGTGCTCAGTAGTAAGTGGATTACGTTTTTTTGCAGGCACAGTTGGATGCTGAGAATTCTTAAACAAGGCAAAGCAGAGTCATAGCATGATCACTTTTGCCATCTGGTGCAATAGCTATTGGCCTAAGAGTGAGTAATAATTATAGCAATTCACTCAAATTATAAATAAACAAAGTCAAAACTGGAATGCTGGTATAAACACACACTAACATGGCAACACTCTTGCTGTCTGACACAGGGATCACATAGCACCCAGGTCAGGCTGTGGAAATCTGCCAGTGCCTGTGGATCCACTTGGAATCAGCATTTCACACAGAAATGGACCTGCTCTACCACCAGCCCTTCTTCCACAGGCTGTTCCCCAGTCTAAGTTTCACCATCTGTAACTACAGCCACACACCCTTGGAATGAGGACATCAAGCCACTGAAAATTAGTGAACAAGAAACATACAAAGTCTATTTTTCTGTATTAAAACTTCTCCCCTGCAATAAAAACACAATGTCCATAACTATTCCATATACATTTTAGGGTGTTTCACTTCATTCTATTTCCAATCTGGTCTCATGGTGTGAACATCCATTAGTAGATAAAGAACATCTTTTTGTTTAGTCTTAGAGGCGAGGAATCCAGTGTCTGTGATTCAAGGTCTGTGATTAAAAACACAAGTTAAAACTGTAGTAAGAGGTTTGCTTCAGCTAAGTAGTCAGGGACTAGAAGAGTAATGTAGATGTAAGCCCTCTCAGAAGACTTCCATGAAAAATGGATTCCCCAAAAGCCAACTGCTCGACCTCAAATCTTTGTTCAGGTCAGACTGGTACATCACAAATCCTCTCACCTCACACCCTATTCTACCATGTTAAAAAATATGCACCCTTCTCCTTACTCCCTGCTACAGCCAGTGGATGAAAAAACAACCCCAGAAGGAGAAAGAAAAGACATCCCAAATGCCCAGCTCCCATGGTGGCCCACAGAACAAGCAACAAGGTCAGGCATAATTCTAGTATTGTCTCTAAATTAGGGCTTGAGGAGCACCAGTGTGGGTACTCCTGCCAGCCAGGTAGGTAGTGTGATGCTCCCTACCACCTCCACCAAAGCCAAATCTACAGCTAACCATCCAAAATGTTTTCAGTGAAACATGAAGGAGAATCCATCAAGCACTGCAGTGCAGGGCAATCAAATCAGTTTTGGGAATGTGAGTAATTACCTTTTCTTATAATTTTTTTACTACAGTGGCCTTACAAAACCTTATGGCAACATAAAAGTCATGCAAGGGTTTTTTTCCATTTCTCTTTTTCACCATTTGTTTTTACTTCTTTCCCTGCCACATTTCTCTCTATCCTTTCCTCTCCTCACTTCTCTTTCCCTTCCCCTAATGCCTGAGTCCTTCCTGCCTGAGCTGTGCACCAGCACAGCTGCTGGAGCTGGTGGGATGGCCCTGCTAACTATCCAGGCTCTCTGACACCTCACACAATCAGGTTCTGTTCTCACCCACTTGAGCTGCAGCCTCTTGTGGCAAGTGCAGACTGGAGAGTTCAGGGAACTTGCAGCAAAACTGTTCAGTCACTGCCTGGAACAAGGTCATGGTGATTACAGGGTCTTGCTCACACTGTACCACTGTGAAGGCTACTCAAGACTATTTTCTGAGACATTCCATTGCCTCTGGCAACAGGGGAAGGATGGGGCACCAAGCATCTTCCTATTGCTGCTGTGAGTTCCACCTAAACTTGCTATACCAACCAAGTGGCCTTTGCTATGTTAACCAAGGAGGCTGAGCTAAG
The DNA here is from genome assembly GCA_013400515.1 of Erpornis zantholeuca. Classification (NCBI taxonomy): domain Eukaryota; kingdom Metazoa; phylum Chordata; class Aves; order Passeriformes; family Timaliidae; genus Erpornis; species Erpornis zantholeuca. The sequence continues at coordinate 24,362 of VZTN01014875.1, forward strand.
TGAAGAGCATCCTGCAGACAAAGTAGATGGATCCACTCCATTTTCTTTGTCCACTCCTCGGAGTTCACTGAGCTGCTCTCCAAGCCAGTTCACTCCTCTCAGCAAAAGAAAACCCTTCTCATTTGGGGGTGAATCACTCACCTTCAATAGAGGATACCCAGCACACAGCCAGAACTAGGACTGCCCTGCTAGTGGCAGCAAGAACACAGATAATCTCGTTAGGCAGCATCTTGAGCCAAGCTGGAAAAGGAGAAGCAAAATCTACTGCCACATAATTACTAGACACCTCCTAGAAGTGAACACCTACAACTCTTTCCAAACTCAGTATGTTTGTGTAAAGACAAATATTGACTGACACAATATTTCTACAAGTCTGCCATTTCAATTTCCCTCTGTTCTGGAACACAGGCCAGAGATCATAATCTCCCACATTAGTCAAAGTATTCTAGGGTTAAAATTCAGCACATGTGATTGAAGTTGACAGAGAGTTAACAAACAGACACTACCCTGAAGTTCTCTAGTAAACAGAGAAAATTACTGCCATGTACTGTACTTTCTATTTGGAGTATTAGAAATAACTTTTAAGTGGCAATGGGAACACAGAAAACCTATTGGTGTTCTTCACAGAAACTTTGCACCATTTATTAGTCACATATTTTGACATTTTGTATTGAATATGTGTGTTAAGGAAAGGGAGCACAAATGTTATTTACCTTTTTTACATACTGCTTTTACAGTGCACTATTAATAAGAAGCATGTCGGTTCCACACTGGAGAGGTTACAGAGGAAAAAAAAACCAGCAATATCAGGCTCAGGCCAAGCATCTCAGGCACATAAGTAACTTGTCTAGCCATGTCCAAGGTCCTGGCCACGTTCCAGTCCTTGCACTATGAGCTGATCCCTCATCATATGCTGGTGAAGACAAAAATGTCCAGAGTGATCTTAAGTGGTATCTATCAAGCTGAATTTTGTCCCCAGTCAGAACAACACTATTACTCAACAGGGTGGAATGAAGTGTCTTCCAGCCATACTCTGGCTGCTTTGGAAAAGTTGTCATCCACCAGGTGTATGGACCAGTTCTTGGAGCAAATATAGCCTAAAATTAACGAGATCTTTTGTTCTTACAAACCAGCCTTTCCAAGACTCCAAGCTCCAGCTGGTTCACCTATCAAACAGTGAAAGAGTGCAAGCTTACTACTGCTTCAGAAAATAAGGAGTATAACCATTAAATGACACATTTTATCTCTGAAGGTTTCCAGATCATTTTAGCTGAATTATCATGGATCATAAACAGAGTATGTTTGGAGAACAGCTGCACATTGTATTTCAGCTAAGGTCTACACTTTCTCCACTTAGCTCTCTCTTTAGGCCAAAGTCAAATGCTATGAAACAAATATATCTATTATAAATCACATATTTCAACAGCAACAGTTGGCCAGCTCGCTGACATGTGGACGTTGCAGAGCTCACTCCCTCAGGCAATAACCAGTGAAGTCAATCCACAGATCCAACTGCACCGAGGATGAAAACAAGAAAGGACTGAGAATGAGAGGCAGGGGCTTTCCTGCATTAGCAGCAACTCTCTCTTGAGACACCCAAGACAGAAAGAAGCTGCTTGGGGAAAAACGAAGAAAAGAGGAATAGGAAGCTATATAGAGGGACCAAAATGGTTCACTTGAGGCAGTATCTCCTAAAGAAAAAAAAAGCCATGAGCAGAGAACTACATATTCCCACTTGACTTGAAAATCAGAGAGTCTTTTGGCTAAAGAAACCACTGCAGCCACATAAGACTCAGGAAGGAAAGCACAAGAGAGGAAGGGAACAATGATAATCAGGATCTGCTAGTCCATTAGACCTGAGATAAAAGGATGGAAAGGAGGAGGAAAAAAACTTCAACAAGAAACCAGAAATTAAACAGAAAAGAAATGGAAAGGTTGGCCTATGAAAAAACAACTTAAGGACATTGCATTACTAAAGGAAAAAAAAATAATAAAAGTCAGATTCTCAAGTGTAATGAATTAAGGATTAGCTGGAACAGAAGGGAAGGAAGGACAGTGAGAAGACAGGACAGCAAGGCTTCAGGAGGCCAGGTCAGGACTGAACAGCACAGAGCAGACATGCACAGAAAGCCTGCAGAGGCAAGAAAGGATGGTTAGGGGAGCAGAAACAATACAAAAGTGGGGACAAGCTGAAAAAACAGTAGAGATATAACATACTTACAGGGCTGTGCTGGCAACAAACAAAACAATAATCCCTGATCCATACACTGACCATACATACATGACAGGAAAGTCCATACAGAAGCTGCAGTGGAAACCAACATTTTGGCCTTTCAATATATAAAGAGGGCTGTAATAAAGACAGAGAGACTTCTTGCCAAGATCTGCAGTGACAGGGCAGGAGGCAATGGTTTTAAATCGAAAGATTTAAACTGGACATAAGGAACAAATTTTTTTGCCATGAGGGTGGTTAAACACTAGAACAGGCTGCCCCGAGAAGCTCTGGGTGCTCCATCGCTGGAAGTTATGTGTGTGAGCAACCTGGTCTAGTGGAAGATGCTCCTGTCCACAGCAGCAGGATTGGACTACTTGGTCATTAGAGGTTCCTTCTAACTCTACCACCTATGACTCCATAATGATTTCCAACCTCCACCCCTGTGTCCCCTTAGCAAACAGTCCTGAAATCCAGTGGCTGCGTTCTGGCCTATCCCAAAGCTGATTCACAGAGCAGCACATTAGTTCCTTTAATATCCTCTGACACCTCATTTAAGGCTGGCCTGAATGACAGATTTCATCACTGATAGTGATCCATGTCACACACGTTTCACACAAACACACACAATGCCTTTCTCCTGATGTGCACAGCAGACATGCTGGATTTAAAAGGAAGAAAAAAAGAGATGTAATAAAGGTGGGATTTATACACTTTATTGCAGAGAAGAGAGACACAGAAGTGAGGAAAAATAACAGTTTCACAGGTATAAGAGTCACCCATAACTCTGGAAAACTGGCCTCTTGTAAACTTCTCCTTTGATCCTAAATCTTGCAGTAAGCCTAAATATATTATTTAGTTCAATGACATAACTAGAAAACATCAGAGTTTCAGAACCAAAATAAGATATGGATGTCAATAGACAGAGTTAGAAAAAAAATACTGAAAACAATGTAGTCAAGAGGGCTTTGTGGGTTTTTTTTTAATCTCATCTAGATTAGAAGGATTAAAAAAAAATCAGTCAGGAAAACAAAAAAATTACCTGGCACCAGGAAAACATTCCTCTGGCACAGAATACGTATTTATGTTCATTCTGCAGATACTCCAAAAAACCTCCTTGAAACATTCTCTGAAGTTATGTATGATTTTCCATGCTGATAAGTTAGGTTCCTGACAGTGTTTTTTAAAACTATCCTTATTTACCTATGCTTTCTTTTTACATTTTCTTTTGTTTTCATTTAGTAGTTACATAATCATCAATTGTATTCATTTTCTGATTATATGACATGCATTTTCTGTCAAAATCAGAAACAACCTCTATTGTCTTTTACTCTTTGCAGTGCTTAAAATTTTGTACAACATATCACCAACCACCACTAATAATCATAATAATAATATCATCATCTAAGGAAATTTCTACATGTTTAAGCTTCTTGTAAAATTTAGAGAGGATACTAAAGGCTGCATAAATGTAAGCTACATGTCTTGAACAGGAATTCAGATTGATTTTTTATCAAAATCTGACAGTGATTGGCTACTTGGGAAAGTAAATACAAATTTGAAATGCCATAGACAGGGCAAATCCAGGTCACAGCAGCAAGGCCCTTTCCAAGCCAGCATCAAACCTGACAAACAGTGTGCCAGAGGCACATGTGAGGACAAGCCCTCAGCAGGCAGACAGGAAGAAGCATCCCTCCTGGAACTGCCAACTTCTGGTGAAGTCTTCCAAATCAAACTGAGGTGGTAGCCGTGCAATTATTAAAAAGGGTAGATGAAGAATGGTTGTAGAGACCTGTGTCTGGGAAATTAGGTCCTCTGACTTGGTTGAAGAAAAAATGAAATGTACTCCCCTGCAGCTTTCTCTTCTCCATCCATAAAATGCATTCCATAGTCTCCAACAAAAAAGACATACTAAATTCTGCAAGAGATGGCAACACTCATTACAATTAAGCTACAAAACCAAATAGTATCAGATCCTGAAAGATATGATTAATAACTTATTCACCCACAAGAACTTTTAGAGAAGGTTGAATCAAAACATTTTAAACTTAAGTCATAAAACAGCCATAGAGTCAAGATCACTGAAGACTTGGTCTTGGGAATGATACACACATAGTTTTGAAACAATCACAAGGATGAGTGAGAGAAAAAGAATAGTGAAGAACAAGGTAATCTTTGATTTCCTTGTCCTCTAAACCAGCCCCAGCTGAAGCCAAAGAACCAAAATCCATAACTGATGTTCTTCCTTGAAATGGAGAACAGGCAGAAGTTACAACTATCATGGTTAACATCAGCTCTTCCAACTAAGCAGAACAAACTTCTAAATCTGCAACTACCCTGAGTTCTTATTCACACAGCAAGGAACCAAAGACAAGCAAGAGGCTGATCCTGCAAACACATCAGCTCTATTCCTCCAACCACAACAACAAAAGAGAAACTAAACATAGGTAACCAATTAAAAGAATGACTACATACCAACCTCTCATCTCAAGTAGATTTCCTTAAAATAAGTAAAAACACATCTTTCAGAATCCAATATTAAAAGTGTTAAAAATGAAGCAACACAAGAAACCCTTTTAGACAATGAAACCCATAGTCAACACCATCTTTGATAGACAAGAAACTTTTGTGGAATCAAAAAGACCCAGTCCAGGCACTGCTATCACACCTGCCAACCCACCCACGTGCTGAAGCAACCATAGGTCTTGACAGTGCCACCCAGAGCTGAAGAGAGAGGCTGTAAATCACAGCCTCACACATTTAAAAAAAGAAACTGTTATCAAGTTTTGGAGAAAGTGTTAAAAAAATGCATTTAAATGGGAGTCCAGGCCAGGCCCTTCAAACAAATTACTACAAATATTGAAATATAGGTCTAGTGCTAAAAAGGAACAGGTCACACTTTAATCTTACAACTGGGCTCATATTTTCTTGCTACAGAGAACATTGCCAATTAATAAACAATTTTCAGCCCTAGCTAACAGATGTGTAGAAATTACCAGAGCTATCTAGACAAACCTTGAGGAAAGAAAAAAGTCATTTCTCTCTTCTCTAGCTGCAAAAACATAGCTAGCCTCGCCAAGAGACAAAGCAGAGACCAAGGTTTCTGATTATCCAGGGAACACAGAACCTGCTTGACAGCAAGCAGATCTGATTAATGCCTGCACCCTGTGACTTCATCACACCTCCTTTCAAAAGGATCAGCCTCCAATTCCTGGTAAAGATCATTTCCAAGCTTCTGAAACCAGCATAAAATTAGTTTAGCTGATAAAAATGAATTCTGTTTGTATTCTCAAGAATACCATGACTGCCTTAGAGAGGAGTGATAAAGAAAGTAAGCAAAATGTGACTTTGGCTTCTTTTGCTATTCCAGTGGAAGGGTCAAATGAATTAGGTGGCCTGCCACCAACTCAATTCTTGCAACTAGTCGTCCTTTCTGATGAATACAGAAAGAGTGCAGCCAATCCACAGACCCAAAATTTTCATGTAGAGCAGAAAATCATGTTTGAACAATGGCCCTTGCAGAGCTCAAACTAACCACAGGTACTTCAAATTCCTGCTTCCACTCCCTGTTTTCTCAGCCACTACTGGTCTGTCACTTGACGCTTGGACTTGGCTGCACTACGTGCACAGGCTCATCAGCCAGTGCTGGAAGCTGCTGGAGTTTCACAGTTTCACTCCCCAGACTGTTGTTGATGCTCTCTCCTTTTCCAACATCTCATGTTCAGTCCTGCGCTTTTATTACACACTTATTTATAGCTGGAGAGGCTGGAGCAGGAAGAGGCCATCTACAGGTAAGTTCTCACTTAAGTAACACTGAGGGTTATAGAGGGGAGACTAACAGAGCTGAGGTTTCCAGCCAAAGTTTGGGGGTAGTACTACCTCTTCACTCCACTATAATTAACAAATCACATACATAACTTCCCACAGTCACCTCCCTTGTTTTCTGGGTGCCTAGCTTGCAAGTGGAATGTGAATTAAACTGTCATGACTCAGATATAAAATCTCTGGGTTAGATTTTCCAATTTTAAAGTTAGCTTCAAATTTTCTAAATTGCAAATTCTTTACTTCGATTTTGTTACATACCCCTTTTTTTTAAATGCTGCAGTAACAGAGCAACCAGACACAAAAAAGTACAAAAGCATTAACCATTGTTGTCAAGAGTTCCAAACAGCAAATTTGGGCGTGTAGGTAGAGCAGAAATAGTGAAGAGCCTTAAACTTTCTAAGAAGAATCTCAATTCATTGCTTGCGGAAGAAAAAAAAAGGCATATATGATAAAGCATACAGCTACATCATCTATTGCAGAAAAGGTCATACCTCCAGAGCTCCAAGCTGCCCTACAAACCCAGGGGAAAAAATAAGACTTGTAGACACAGCAGAATTGTGTTAAGTCTGACACTGCATTGAACTGAAAAGTTGCACTGCCTTCAGATGGGAGCTGGCTCCCTGCCAGCCAGCTTGAACCACAAACAGAACAAGCTTCCTTCTGCCTTTAAGTGTTGTGTGGGCACATTCAGAACATGATAACGAGAGGCAGGACAGGATACCGAGGAAGAAGTAGCACCTCTGTGTTTCTGATCACACAAAGCTGTTTTGTTTTTGAATAGCAGGATGCATTCAATACAGCTGAGTCAAACAACATGGAAACTTCTGGGAGTGCCCTTAACTAACCATCATCTTCAGTGTTATAGAAGTGGGAATGAGGAAATCAGATACTTTCCTGCAAAGTCATCTTTCTCTAGTTTTTCTGATCAGTTCAGATTAATTTGCAAGAGGGATGAATTACACTAATGGAATTAGCTCCAGCTGACTTTCTAGTCGAGTCAGAGTAGAACAGAGATGATAGCAAATGCCTCTCTGTATTCAGTATCGCTTCTTCCTTGGTCAGAGGAAGCCATTGGTGGATAATTCATGAGACATCCTCCTGTTCAAAAAGCCAAATACCCTCTCCCTCAGGTAGATCCAGCAAACAAAGGACTCTGACTACAAAACACACCAATTCATCCAGAAGTTACTTGCGTAAGGATTACAATGAATGAACCCACAGTAATTATTCAAGAACAGTAACTCTCAGAAAGACAGGACAGGAGACACTGCAAATGTCTTCTGCACTTGAACAAACTGCACTACCTTGGGTAAGTTGTATTGTATTTAAATAATAAATAAATCAACACACACAGCATTGTGGGGTTTAAAATATCTTAAGCTTAATCTATGTAATATCAAAACAACCTGAAATATATTTCACAGCTCAAGGATCAGTAATTTAGAGGTAAGAATTAGAGTTACAGATTTCCAAACTAACAGCATGGAACAAAAGATCAACTAGTAAAGAAATTATTAACATATGTGGCACAGCTCTATCAATGCAGCGCTAATTGCCAAAACTACAGTATTACAATAAAGAACACAGATGGTATTTGATATAAAAATAAATAAATAAGAGCATCATAGATGACTTGTTGCAAAAAAAAACAAAAAAGAGCCTACATTAGCCTATAATTTGTTTAGCAACAAAGTATGTTCTGCACTTTGCAAACAAAGAATTTATACTTAAAATGTAACTTAATAAGTACACAAACCAATACCACAACTACATTTGTTAAAAAAACAGCCTTCATCTCACAGATTTCACAGGTCTGTTCCTGGAAGCTGGGGAATATTTCCATACATGCTAAAAGAAATGACAGCCAAGTCTTGAAGCTGAGCAATACTCTTTCTCTAGCCCACTCAGAAACAAAGAACAGCACCCTTCAAAGCTTTTGGTGGGGGGGGAGAGTTCCCTCCATATCTTTGCTTTTATACAGCTAAATATAAAGAGCAGACAATAATCCATCACCCAGGGCAGAAAAGATTTTTTCAACTCACTGCTTTATCTATTTTTATTCTAAAGTCTTGAAGCTAAGAAATAATTATTGCATATTCTTGGAAAAAAACTAAAAAATGCCTGACCATGGTTTTATTCTGGAAGCCTATCTTCCACAATCCCAAGTATCCCAAGGCCGAAAATCTGTTTTCTATAAGGATACTAATCAGGCTGTAATTACACTTGCAAGCATTAAAAAAAAGTTCAGTTTTCTTAATTTCTACCTTAAGATATGGAAAAGTAGTTAGCTTTGATGCCAGTTTCTTCTATTCCCTTCTTTTACCAGTCTCATTCACAGTTTCTAATGCAAACCAGATGATAACAGCCCAGCTCTGAATAGCACAAAATAGCTAGGTGTGTCGTTTCCACCACCTGTTCTTTAGCAAAGTCGAAAATATTAATCTCCTTTTCCATTTTTACACCACAGTTGATCTTGTTCTGCAGCTCACACACACATTTATATGACTGAAAACAAAAAGTGCTTAAAAGTGTTGCCAGAAAAAACTTCTGTGCCAGGAAATTCTCGCTGACATCTCCACGCATAAGCCCAAGAGCCAGGACTCTAGCTCCCACTGGAAAAGGGCTCCTAGCACCTTTGCTACACAACCCATGGTGGATGCACACTGAGCTGAGCTGCACAACACTCAGCATCACAAGTGCAGGTCACACTGCAGGCAGCCCAGACTACCCTGGACACTTATGCACACTGTGACAAGGGCCTCCTCACACTTAGCACAACATGAAAAATTAGGTGTTAAGTTTTCTGTACCAGAGTATTTAGGTCCAGAACAATTCTACTGTTAAATAATCTTTTTTTTTTTTGGTCAACTGTACCACCAAAAAAAAAAAAAAAAAAAAAAAAAAAAAATTAAATTATTTTTTTTTTTT
>VZTN01014875.1:33360-58731 GCA_013400515.1 Erpornis zantholeuca
GAGTTGGACTTGATGATGAGTGTGGGTCTCTTCCAACTCAGGATATTCTACAATTCTATGATTACTGAATAGCTTCCAGTCAAAATTCGTGTCAGTAAGTGTGAAGTGAACACTGGAGACAACCCTAGTGCTGTATTACATTAATACACTTAGGAAAGTTGCACTCTCTTTTTATGTGGCATAGCTTCACAAATAATTGACCCACAGCAAAATACGTCTGCCCAATTAATTTATTATTATTATTATTATTCCATTGTAGTTTTGACTAGAAGTTACTCTTTTTCCTTTAGTAGACAAAAAGATCCGCTTTTTCATATAGTTAATGATGTTATCGTTGTATGATATTTGAACTCAGACCATCCAAAACTCCTTTCATAATTCCTTAATTTAATGACCAAACATACACTCTACTTTTAGTGCTGAGTATTACATACTGATATTGTACTTAAAATTCACATCTGAGGATGAAAAGCATAAAATAGTCAGCAGTGATTTAGCAACATAGACACTCTTCAGAGCTATATTGTAAATGTATCTTACACAGTTGATCGTATTTTATTAAAAGGCAACTCTAACTAACTCAGTATTCTTTAAAAGTCATAATTAGTACCTTACTCCTCAATCAGTCCTTTACAAGTATGGTTTCCAGAAAAAAATGTTTCTTTCAGGCCTTTGCTTTACCAGAAGCTGACTCATGTATCAACATGAAGCTACTGTGTTAAAAATATCACTACAGTGTGAAGAAGATATACATAAAACCTGTTGAAGTCTGGACACTTCCATGCCATGGTGCAAGACTGCAAACACACGCTGCTGCCACACCTAAGCCAGGCAACAAGCAAAGACAAAGGGTTCAGAACAAGCATGTTGTCACAAAATACAAAACCTCCATCTATATGCAGTTCAGACTGATTAGTTAAGGTATGAGTTTGGAAATTTTTTTAATATTTTTTTTAATAATTAATATTTTTTAAATATTGGTTTTCCTCACACTACTTTTCCCCATGCTCTTACGGAGTTCAGTTTTCAGCTAGACAATTCTCTACAAAAGCAGGAGAATAAAATTTTGTTATGAACACTTGATGGCAACAATGGTAGATGCAGAAGAAACTTAGTCAAGAGCACAACATATGATTGTACTTTTTGATTACCAACTTAGAAGATGGGAAAAAACCCAAATTAACTTTACTGCAAGCATGAGAGAGGGTAGGACTCCATCATTCAGATGAGAAAGCAGGTATAAACAAAGGAGGCTGACACTTTCAAGGATTAGTTACCACCTCACTTCCAAACCAATGGCATAATGAAGGCATCTAGGAGGAGAGATGTACATGCTTGTTTGTTTTTATTATCTCTTTAAAAGGCTGCTTGGCTTTGTTTAGCTTCAGTTATCCTGGTCTCTAAACACAAAAGCTCCAAATGAGAGCACCTGTACATCAGTGTAGAGCACATCTCACTTACTGCAGTTTCCCATTTCTGCGACAACCCCGATGGTTTCCTGCAGCTCAGCCACAAGGTCTCACTTGTATGGAGACACCACAGGAGGTACAGCCAGAGCCTGCAGGATGCACTGGGGCTGGCACAGGGAGACAAAAAAGAAACCTGAGGGCACGGCTGCTCAGAAGCTGAAATGAAAAATTTCTATAGAAAAGCACAGAGCTGACATAAACCAGCAACTCACAAGTGAACATGGTATCCACAGCCAGTGCCTGCCCGGAACCAGCCTCGGCTCATTATGGTTCCTGGATATCACCATTTGCCCTCTGCCTACAGAAAACACTGGTGATTGGAGGCCAGCTTTGTATCACTAAATCCATCAGCAGAATTGAGCACCAGCATTGACAGTTGCAGCAGAGAAGACAAAGACCAGTTAAGTAACAAGGTTTCAGTCACTAACAATCAAAACAAAACAAAACAAAAAAAAAAGAAACAGTGAATCTTAGGGATAAATTCACAACAAACTATTTGCAGCTGAATAATCCAACACTACCTACAATCACTAGGGGAGGTGGGAGGGGAAAAAAATAAATGACACAGAACAAATAAGATTTCTTAATTTCCTTTAACTTGAAAAGGATTCTAAAACTTAAATATGATTTATGTGCTCTCCTCATGATGTTTTACTGGATGCTCATGCTAAAGACAGGTTTAATTTACAGCCACATTCTTTTAATAGCAACTGTAGTTTATGTTCCAGGACAAGTGCCAGTAGCTAATGATCCTCCTGTTATCGATTCTGCCTTGATGGGATGAAAACTCATTTTCCTGGTCTTGACACACAAAGCGTAAGGGCTTTGTGATATAATATATGTAATATGCTCTTGTATATTACAAATATATACATATAAAATAATTTGGGTTATGAAAAGCATTTAATAAGATCAGGACCATTAGTATGGTCCTTTTGACATAAAGCCAAACAAAATCCCCTTTTGGCAAATGAGTTTTGCAAGCAATCCTTGCCACTTCCCTACTACTGCAGATACTTAAATTCCTCTGGCTACAGAAATTCTGCAGGGAAGGATTTGTATATGGAAAGTTTTGTCTTCCTGTGGATTTGCCATTAATAATCAAGTAATTTCCTGAATCTAAAGAAAAGGGAACAGGTAGTGCAACATATATACCGATAAAACATATGAGTTTAGTGGGCAAAAACAAATTGCACACCATGATCCCTCTGCCAGCCATGCTTTCTTCCACCATTTTCTTTCACACTAGGAATTACCAATTCAGATGACATGCCAGAATACATTCAGGAAGTTCAAAACTCATGTATTCTGCTCAGAATTGGACATCACCTCCTGGGTGCTCAGTCCAAGACACTAGTGAGGAGTACATTTAAACCACAAGCCACAGAAGTTAAACAGATTAGAAGCTCACAAAAAAAACCACAAAAAAAACACACAAAAAAAAAAAAAAAAAAGCCCTGATAGGAAGATTTTTCAGGAACACAAGACGCATTTGGTGGCAACTTAAAGGGTGCCTCATCTAAGTAGCTGAACAAGTTGAGACAGCGTGAAAAATCTGTGTCCCCACTTGATAGTGAAGTGGGAATTCTGAATCCATCTCACATTTCCCACTCCCAGGAGCAATGCTGGAATAGGCAAAGATGCCCTTCTAAACTCATAGTTATCTTTGTCAAAGAGGTACTTAACAGAAACTTCAGGTGTCCTATTCTCCCACTATACATCAACTTTTTGTTATAACATACTCTGGAGTAACAGAGACTTCCCTGGGAGTCCCATTCTGCACAGCTGTTAGGGAACACACGATTCATCTCACTTTCCTTTTCATTATTAATTGTTCAACTTCTAACTCAAGGCTATCTTTATCTTACCCCAGTACCAATCTGATTAACAGATGCAAACCTTTCACCTTTCAATTACACAGTAAATTTTCACTGCTTCATGAAACTGATTAATCCTGTCATTTCCTTGCCTATAGATAACTTAAAATGCATATTCAGTACAAAACCAATTATCTTTGACCGATAAAGGAGGCATTCTTCTGTCTTCTTTCCTTTGGGTCATCCTTTTTTGTTCCTTTTTTCTACCTATCAAGTCCTCTTAGGTGAGGTCTTCTCACTGCAACAACAGTGAAAAGTGAATTGCAAAACAGCACCATAAATCTCATGCTTTTAAAATGTTAGTCTTGGATTAATACTGGATATGTAGGACAAGTACTGGAAGTCCTCAAGAGTAAAAATCTGAGATAGTCTGTAAAATGCACTAGCAGAGGTTAAATGAAAACAAATACAGTTTGAACACGGGTAGTTGCCTGGAAGATCTGTTCCAGCCCCGAGCGACATTCGCTCAGTGATTCTGTGGTGGTCACAACAACTATGGAGCACCCACCTGGAACAGGTGTGGTGAGGAACCACAGTGACACTGGGCAGAGACACACAATCACTGCCCAGCACTCTTTCCCTGACTAATTAAATGATTGTCTAAAAGACCACTTAAGAAGTAGCAGACTGCCTGAAGGAATGATTTTTGTTCTCTGTGCTGTTAAGCTGGTTTCCAAAATAACTTAAATCATCAGCTTTGAATAAGTAATGCACATTCAGCAGTGTCTAGGGGTAAGTGGCTACATTTACTTTAAACACATTTAAAACCAAAACATCCATGAGTTACTAGGCAAGCAGGATACATTTTCTTTCACTACTGGATACCAAATGTCAGAAAGATCCTATGGAGTAAAAACAAAAACAAATTAAAACCAAAAAAATCTTCTAATGCCATGAAGAGCATAAAGACCTCAAGGCAAACTCAGATGATACTATAACATACAAGAGTTAAAGCATGAACATTTTCCATTAGCCCTTTTTCCAAAAGGCCACTCATGCAAAAACAAATTCTCTTTTTTTTTTTCCCTTTTCTTTTTCTCTTTGTAAAATATGTGTCTGTTTGGGGAAGTGGAAACTTTCAAATGCACAGATGTTTGTGATTGCACGCTAGCAGCCTTCTGGGAACCATTAAGGGTGTAGAGAGTAAAGTTGTTCAATCATCTATAAGTCACTTTTCAAAAGTGTTGCACTCAGTCGAGGGGGTGATTAATGGCGTCCAGCAATGACACAGATTACCCCCTGCCCATGAAAGCTCTTTGATTTTAATGCACTTAAGCTACTGAAGTAAACAAACCAATTTCGGTGTTCAACGAGCTCTTTGTCTCATTAAAAACTAGACTAGTGGTAAAAGAATATTGCATATGTCCCCAAACTCAATTTGGCATTCTGTAATCATAGCAGCAATTACATTTGCAAAAAAAAAAAGCTTAGAAATTAACAGTGGCAGAAAATGGTCAACCTTTCATTAGGGACTTTCATTAGGGATTTTCGTGTGTAACAAAATTAATATTTTCTAATCACCACAGTACAGCTAGCAAGCTTCTGTATGTTTCATAGAGGCCAACAGCAACTACAGTCGCCAGGCAAAAGTTTCAGCAAGTAGTTGCAAATTTGGTGTTCAAAAGCAGGCAGCCCTCTACTCCTCCCAAGGAGGACCTGAAAATTGCAGGTCCTTCATCCCTCGAGAGCACCTGCTGCAGTTTGGTGCCTGGCTGCACTTGGCACTTCATGTCAGGACAAGTTTTCCTTCCCTCCCTTGTACAACCAAAATGATGAGTACGTGAATGCAGCAAGTTGAATTATCAAGGCTGAGGCATTTTGTTTCTTTATTTAAATGTCAGGTTCCTCATAATGATTGGAATTCGCTGTTCTGGCAGTAAATTTGGGTTCACAATACCTGTGAGTGTTTGGCTGCCTTTGTGCTCCACGCGCATTCAGTGACAGAGACAACTACCTCAGGAATCACAGGGAGAACCCAGGGGCTTTGTACCCAGAGAAGCCCCGTGGCAAAGCTGAGGGCAAACCTCTGCCTGAGTTCTACTGGAGGCAGTACCCACTGTGGGCACGGCGTGAGGATCACTTGAATTCTTTCTGCAGTGATGCACCAGGAGAGTGTCCCAGAACTGTTCATGGAGCTAACACCACCAGCTCCGCCTGAAGTCCCATGCTGGTCCTGGCCATGGACAGCACTGAAGCCAGCAGCAGCGGCTGGGACACGGCCTCCTGTGCCACACCACAGCCTCAGGTGCCATTTACAGCTTGTCTCAAGCACCGTCCCCGTGCACCCCACAGCAGAAGCGTTACTTTCTGTACTCTGTTGTTCACAGAGCAGCAGCATGAAAAAATTAGAAGACCCCATCTAAAATGGAGCTGACAGCATTGCCATCCTTGGTTTTAGAAAATGTCACTGGACACGTATTTCACAATCATCAAAGATTGCTTTCAAACCTTCAAACAGTTATCAGAGTCTCATTTTTCATCACATGCCTCCCAACAAATTGATACCAGCCTTCCGCACCTTATGTCTGAGAACAACATATCCGTTTCCCACGCATCCTGATCAGCCTCTTCACTCTGAACTCACTCCAAACCCATCTCCTAACACCCTGCTACTTCCTGACCACTCCTCTCAACCTCTCTTTTATCCTTCTCACAGAATTTTAGCATCTAATCTACACACAGCCACAGCACTGCAACCTGACAGAAATTTGGTAAAACCTGCTTAAATTCAACAAAACGGAATAGATGGCTGGGAGAATTATTTTCCTTCAGCAGTATGAGCATTCAATGAGTACTCAAATGAGCATTCAAAAAGTATAAGACAGATTCCAGATCAGGACAAATAATACAGTTCACCTACACAGATCTGATGATCATTTTAAGCTCCAAGTGTCTCATGGTACAGGACTTCTATGTAGAAGATGTTACTGTCTGGTAAATTTATGGAGAAGGGACAATCTAAGAGTTGAAAAGCACACAAACGTAACAAAAGGAAACAAAGCTTAGCAAACTCGGGTAGGTTTTTTTTTTATTTTATCAACACCTAACTTAAAAGGGGGAAGGAAGGGGGAAAAGAAGGCTCCAGCCATATCATCCTCAGAACAATGATTATCAAGAAGAACAAAGGTTTGCTCCCACTGATATTATTATACAGCACTAGAAAGCAGATTTTTGTCACCACTCCCAATTTTCACATGTACTCCAAAACATTCACAGGGAGAACTTACGATACCCAGACTGTCAAAGTCAGTATTTAACAGACAT
Source organism: Erpornis zantholeuca (assembly GCA_013400515.1). Lineage (NCBI taxonomy): Eukaryota > Metazoa > Chordata > Aves > Passeriformes > Timaliidae > Erpornis > Erpornis zantholeuca. Next base: position 39,971 of record VZTN01014875.1, read on the forward strand.
AATCATACAAGTTACTTTTTACCTTATTTCTAACAATTTACTAACTCCTTTGTTGTATTTAATATGCGAAGAAAGTTGCAAGATCCTAATTTAAAATAATCACACATTTCGGGCAAGATGTATCTGTGTGTAGCTTTGGTTCCAAATACAAAGCGAAACATGAGAGAAATATGTTGACTTGCTAATGTATTACAAAAAGATTATACATTTTTACAGTATGCTTCCTTTTCAGCTTTGTGTCCTACTTTCTGGTCTATTAAAAGCTTTCTCTGCTTTTTAATTTAAATTATCTTCTCTTTACCCTTTCTTCATTTCTTAGTTGACAGGATACTATTACTCCTCATGGAGAATGCGCTTCGATAAATAAAACTACTTTAAAGCTGCATTTAATTATTCTCGCTCACTTCCTCACCCTGAAGCAGTTGCAATGCTATCTATCCTACTCTTTCAGAAGAGCTTCATACATAAATCAAATTTAAAGAATCAAAACCAGAGCATTAATTGTTACTATAAAACTGAACTGAGCTATGCAAGGAAGCTACAGATACTGAAATATAGAAATCTGAAGTCAGAGTTAATGGATTTTCATGTCACTTCCACTACAACTTTCTTATTTGACCTCTGAAAAGCATCTCTTAGTTTAATGCAAAGGACAAAGCGGAAAAGGCACATGGGGTTTTTTTTGTGGAGACTTCTTTGTGAAAGCTGTTCTTACCGCTAGCAGATGCAGCTTCTTATAGCTTCATCTTGAATGAGGTTTTCTCAGATAAAAATCTTCTCCAGTCTGTAACCTGTCCACAAAAGTTGAGAAATTTCATTGTTTTCAATTATGTTTTGTAGAAAGTGGGCAAGGGTGATCTGACAGCATCGAGATAACAGAAGAGTGCTTAGAAGTCAATAAATGTTGTTAATGATTTCTATGTCTGATAGCTATAATTGCAATTTTAGCCTCCTCACAGAGTCAGAGGCTGCAAAGAACTCAGTAAGGCACCAGATAAAGAAAAAAAGCCCCCTACTGCTCAGTCAATAACCACTCTGAAATTATAAAAGCAGAAAGACATGCCATTTTCTGAAGACAGTCCAGGTGTTAATCATACAAAGAAATAGCCTAAAGCATAACTTGCTCTTCTCTCCCTCATCTTTTTTCTTTTTTAAATAAAAGCTTGTTTTTCTCCCAGCAGTGTTTACATATAGCAAAGGCAGTGAGTTCTTACAACATCTCACATTTCAAATGTCATTCAAGCTGTTTGTCAATCTGTCCTAAAATGTCATATCATAAAGAACTAGTCACATTTTCTACTCCTCATGAAAGTCTCTAGTTGTCACTTAAACAAGATGGAGAATCTTTTTCCCCACATCTAAAGCAACTTTGTCTAAAATTAGCGTTAAAACTAGCAATAATATGGGAATAATTTATTTCTGTGAAGCTTAAATCCTTTTTATAAAAGGAGATGAACCATCTAAGCCACAGATGTGGTTGTTCAGAGAGATGAATCAAGAATGCTTTGCCCGCACAGGATGAATTTGCTGAGAAGCACAGAAGCTGAGGGGGAAGCAGAGTCCATGAATAAGCTCAGCCTTCAAGAGTTTTCTCTTCAGGAGCCCCCATCTAGGCCAGCACAACTGTTGTTGTTGAAATAAGCATTAAAATGGTCATTTTCAGGGAAGGGATGGAAGGTACCATTGCTTTTTTTTTGCCTTTTTTTTTATTTTTTCCCTAAGAACATAATCAGAATTTTATAAAAAGAAAGACTGGAGAAACCAAAACTCTTCTCAATTCTTCAATCTTAAGTGTGTCTTCCAACTGTTTATGTTGCTGTCCAGGTTAACCTTAGAACACCATGGGATTATTTTCTTTATCAGTGTATTAGTAGCCCCTTAGTGCTTAATTTTTTAAATAAATTCACGGAAGTTGGATATAATTGACCTATTTACCCATATAGCACCTTCCACTGAAGCAGTCTGAACTCCTTTACAAAAGGCTTTGCAAGCAGCATGTACCAATTAATTTCTCCCTAGACAGGAGAGAGGCATTATAGGCCTGTATTTTTTTAACTCTTACCTGTATGCCTTTATAATAGGTATCATGCTAAGAAAATAACTACAACTTCATTAGATCTCATGACATAGCATTCAGCTTTCCCAAAATTCATCCTGTACTGTATACTTTCTTATAAGGTTCTTTTGGTGCCTGCATTTACACACATATATCAATTTCACTTGGAAAGTAAACCAGATCTGCAGAACTGATTTCTGCTCCAAGCTAATTCATGGCAAGTTTCATTGTGGCTGCTGCCTTTGTAGCATCATTCACTTTCATGGCTGTAACACTTGCTCCTCCAAGATGTAAATAAGGGATTGAGGTCCATGTGGCACGACAGCACACCACAGGCCCATTAATGCCAGGTTTATTTTGGTGGGCAAAAGCTTTACTTTTGTAACTACTATGGCAAATAAACAGAATAAGCCTCTGCTATGAATCTTTGGAGAAATTACATTTCTGTCTTACCCACTGTACTTGTTCTGTCCCCTCCAGTACATACGAATGGCTTTCTCTTTACTGTAGTCATGAATGTTACACCTAAAAATCCAGCCTCTTCATCCCTGCATTACTATTACAAGTGAAAGTAATGAAAATATCAGACATCATGTAAATTAAGAATGAAGAATTTATTTTATCACTCAAGAACCTGCTGGAATACTCACAACTATTCAATATAACAAGGTATTGCTGTAAAAAAAACCCTGTGACCAAAGCAGTAATGATCTCCAGATGAACCTGAAAACACCAAACAGCTGTCTCTCACCTTACTTTAAAGGTCGTGTTTAAAAGCCAGAAGTCTATTTATAACCTCCAAAACATTAAATAATACATGCTGAATTTAAAAATTATGGTAATATATAAATAATAAAGGAAACATTCTTTCTCCTAGGTGTTTGTCCTCTAGGAGAATATTTACATGCACACAGTTCTGTCGTCTCTCTCCCACACCCCGCCCACACACACAGAGACATCTATAGAGAGAGTGAGAAACATATGCTCGTTACCCCATCTGAAAACAAACACAGTAACTAGCACCTGTACTCAGTAAATATGTCATAAGAAAGTCCTATCTTATTTCTACAGGTCATTCCAGTGGGTTTTAAAGACACTTGCTGCCCACAGTCATTAAAAAGCCTGTGTCCTGCTATAGTTCAAGAAACAGGAAGAAAAGGGCAGAATAATGGAAACAAAGTCAGCACAGCCTTTCCCCATATGATACTCATCAGAACCTACTGTAATTTGCATAAATACTCAAGTAATTAATCAAACCGTAATACCCAAGCTGTTTCTCCTCAAGGTTTACATTCCCCTAATACAAGGATAGAACTTTTCTTCAAGCTTATTTGGCCAAACTCTACTGGAATGCTACAAGCAAAATAGAATAACATGAAATAAATCACGCTAACATCCCAGCTGGCTGCATGTTTATATGTATTATCAAAAAGAAGTCAGGATCTACTAATAATCCCAGCTGAAGTCAGCTGGAATTGTGCCACTGACTTCCATTCACGCAGAGCAGAGCCATATTAAACATCTCTGGCTAAGGCTTTGTTTTAATTCCTATGAAACACGTTTCACATTTTGATGCCATATAAAGGACAACAGTAATAACAGTAAGTTAAACTTGCATAAAACCATTAAATGTTTAAAACAAGTATGTTGAGACCTGCTTGAATAACAGAGGGTGCTGAATACAATTTAGTGCTTGTGACTACCTGCAGCACTATATACAGAATACAATGCTAATTTTAGATTTCTAGATGAATGCCCACTGTAGGATATGCTATTTTTACTGAGTTCTGACATGTCTGTCCAATGGCACATCTCCATTTCTGAAGCTATTAAAGCTTCCAGTTACCACTTGGCTCAAAACTGCAAACTCAAACCTTCATATTCTGATTGACCTTACACAATAGAAATTACAAATAAAACCAAAATAAATGCCTAAAACCAGTACAACTAAAAGAGGTGCCACCTCCCCTGAAGTCTCTCATCAAAACACAAAATAATAGTATTTTTTATATATATTATTGCAATTTTCATTTCAATACATAGAAAAAACATACAGAAATAGCCTTCACCTTCTAGGCAGACTCTCCCAGATGTCTGTACTACACTGACTACATTTGCCTCTGACTAATTGAGTGGGAAAATAGAATCAAAAATGTAACAAAGAACCCATGCTGATACATGTATTACTGTATTTCACAGAATAACATGGATTTTGGGGGCCACCATTCATCAAGTTTCAATTTAGACCTGTAAGCTATCAACAACATTGAAGGATCAAGATATATATATGGATTTTTTTTTCTTTTTTTTAAGATACGAATACTGAGATTTTTCCCAGGGAGGTATTTTTAACGGGGGTATAGAGTCAGCAAGTTTGGAATGAGCTTTAGCAGTTTAAGATTTCTACCTTTCTACTCACATGTGCTTCTTCCCTTTCCTGCCATTTTTCAACAGGTAGACTGAGACTGTTCTGAGAGATGTCTTCCATTGTGACATATTTAATACATATTTAATAATAGACACTTAAATATGAGCATGGTACTTGGCATGCATCCTGAAGCAAATCGTAAGTGTCTTCTGCCACTCTCCAGTGAGGACAACACAGTAGTTAGGGAGAAATGTCAGCCAGAAACAGTTACATGAAGTGTAAAACCCCCTGAGAAGGAAAAAGTCTTTATTTATTAAATTAAAGGCAAATTTTTCATTCTAATACTTCTAATCTGGTGTTGTGGATCTTCTCAGGTATGCTTAATTAAGCCCACTCATCAACACCAACTTTGTTCAAAAGAGCAATTAATGAATATGGCACAGAAGCAGCTTAGCCCTGGAGGAGTCTCTGACATTTATTTGTTCATAGTGAAGACTGTTCATTAATTGCTCCCCTCATTCTAAGCCTCTAAATGATATTTTTGACACAATACTACAAATCATTGTGACTTATTTCTCAAGCTAGCGACATCTGCACTATGTTAAGTTAATAAAACTACCTCTGAAAGGTTTTCAAGAAAATATTTAAAGACAGGGAGAAAAAGGAAAGTCTGGACATGCCGAGAGTGGAATAAAGAAGCTGTATTGAATTTTGTACTATATTGTAACAAATTAAGAAAATATTTTGTGTTCCATATTCACCATAATAAATGGAACTCAGGCAGAAGTCCACCATGATTTTCCATTCTACTTCAACTGTGTTCCCATACCAAAATAAGCTGTAATGTTTCATAGGTCTTGTGATGATAATTTCTCAAAAAAATGGAAAGATTGGCTTTTTGATTGCCTTGGTTAAAAAAAAAAATTACTTTTTTAATTTTTTCAGAAATAAAAGGTGAAGAGTAAAGAGACTGACTCCAGGTTATGATGTAATCACACTAAACCACACAATGATCTCTGTCCAAGATATAAACCAAAGTTGTTATCATTTCACACTGAGTGAATGCTTTAATTTATGGGACAGCTTTGCTGATATCTTTTGGGTACCAGAAACCAGGACGCATTTCTTTAAATTTGAAAAACTAGCTTATTTCCATAACACATCTATAGTATCACATAATCCATATTAGACTTCCACTACAAAGCAGATAATAATTCACAAAAGAAACACAAAAAAAATAAAAAACAAGGTACATGGAAGTTCATACGTGGAGAACAGCTGAAAGCTCTCAAGATCCATAGGCCTTCAACATGCAAATGAGAAGTGTCCACTCTCAGAGCTGGTGACATTACTTCAATTAGCCTGACCCAGTTTTCCAACTTGGAATTCAGTTTCTGTAGTTCCTATTATATAGTAACTCCTCCTGCCTGCCAATTATTTACATTAACACAACCATCAAGTTTCACGCAGTTATGTGTGTGAGAAAGTCTGTGTTAAGCATTCATTAGCTAATTGCATACCTCTAAGTACTTAAGAAGAGCAGTGCAGCAGCAGTGGATTTGGTTAGCTGGAACCTTGGGTTTTGATCTGGTCCAAAAGGAGTCTGATGCTGTAGCAGTCGGGGTGAGAATAAGAGGGTAACACTGTGCCCCCCAGGGGGTGCCAGATGTGGAGGGCTGGAGAGGAGGGAGAAGGGCTTTCACCACTTTGCAGTTGCCCTGTACTACCTCCTACCACATTGTTCTCCTATGGCACACGGGCTCTGGTTTCTTCTGAAGCCTTCCATTCCCACTCATCCAAAACATCCTATCCCACCTCTTATTTCTACCAGCTGTTTCTCCCCTCTTGCCCACCACCTACATCATTATCTTTGCTCCTTGAATGATGGATTTAAACAAAAAGAAAAAAAACCCACCCACCTACACAACAGCAGCTGCCCTTTAGTCCTGAGCTTCAGGACACAAAGCAGCAGGAAAAGAACTGACAGCTCCATGAGTGCCAGCAGGCTCCTGCCAGCCCAAGCTTGCTCAGAGTTCACTGACAGCAGTACACTTAGCCTGGGAGACAGGAATGCAGGAAAGGTGACCTGCTTGTCTCAGATGTGATAGCAGTAACAGGACATTTGGCAACCTCCTGATGGCAACCTTCGACCTGCTCACAGACAGAATTTCACCTGCTGGGACACAGCTTGGCTGACTCACTGCAGAATGAAAGCAGAGAAGAGTAATTCCACCTTGTTACAAAATTCACAACAGGTCCTTATCGGTGATGGATTAGGCAGAGAGGGATCAGCTAACTACACCAGAACTGCTAGAGAATCATTTGCTCATTAATACATTTACACACATTTAACCCAGAAGAAGAATGCAGGAGTACCTCAGCCTGCCTTACACCTTAGGCATTGTCCTGCACAGGACAGATCTAGCCAACAGAACTCAGCCAAATTATTAAACAGTAAAGCAAGGGATATTCTAATTTGGCTTTGCCTTAAAATGTACACAGCAAAACGGAACTCAACAGAGCATAGGAGCTCATTTTATTAGCACTGCTAATCTAAAACGTAGATTAAAAAAACATGTAGAACTTTTCAGTTTTTTTTTTAAACATGAAGCAGAGCTAAATGTCAACCCTCAATATTCCACACCTTTTCATTAACATTAAGCAACCTAACCTTTAATTAAGAGCGCTACAAAAACAACATATTACTGCACATTATCTGAAATCACATATTAGGACTATTGATGCAGCTTTCAGAACTACAGCTGCAGTTTGAGGCAGCAGAATCTGAAGAATTTAGACATTAAAACACAACAACTGCACTTAAATCTTACAGAATATAGAGACTTAATCACAGCCTGTAGCAAGAGTGCCTGACAAGATATACCATCAGATCAAACTATGGAGAACCATTTGCACTTAAGAGTGTTCATCAGCTTTCAGAAAAGTATATTAAAACCTCAAGTGTCTGTGTACATTAGTGTAGTCCAATTAGCCTGTCCCTGTTTCTAGTTCATCTAAATTAACATAACTCCATAATTTACAAAAATTCTTCTGATTCATTTGTATTTTCTGAATCCAGTTAAATCACTTAATCTCATCTGCCTTTAAAAGATCCCACTAGTCATGAAAGTTTAATTCAAATGACATTTCTTTTATTCACTTTTTTTCACTCTCCAGCAATGCTGCATTTATCCCTGCTGTCCAGCTTTCCAGAATAAAAAGTTAAGAAGCTTATGAATTTTAGATATTACACATAATCAATATTTGATACCAATATTTCTTTGTTCTTCAAAGAGATGAGCTTTTCAGAGCTCAAAATGAAACTATCAACTATCAGAACAGTGTCCTGATCTCTCTTCCAATTCACTTTGTCTTTGGAATGGTCTTGTGCACTAGCCACTGGACTGAAGCTGGTAAGCTCTTCCCAGCAGAAAAGCCTCTCTGTCCTTCCACTATTACTTTGTGGGACACTACAGCAGCAATTTCACTAAACAAATGAAGAGATTATCTATTATCTACCCAGTGCCACTGCTTGACAAACTGGAAAGGACTGTAAAAATGTGATGAATGCATGCATGTGGGCAGAGAGGGGGAAAAAAGCCTACCCCCAAGCAAGCACCCCTACAGTAAGAACTGTAAGGTGAGGTTAATCTTGACCATTCAGAGTAAACGAGGAAGCATTTATAAATTCTGTTTGCAAAGAGTTCTTTAGGAAAATACAAGTGTCACAGATACATTTCACTATTAATATGAATCTTTTAAATTATAGATATGTTTTACTGTCAGGAGGGAGCATTACTATGAACCAGTTATCTACCTGGAATAATTTTGGTCACTGAGCCCCACACAACAATTTCTACACAGAAATTATTGTTCAAATTAGTTCTGTCTAGCATAGCCTTCATTTAATTGATATACATTTGCAACACATTACTGAAGTGTCTATCAACACTGTTATTTTTACTATAGAGATGTGTTATACTTCATTTTCCTTTGATGGGTCAGAACCTTGAGCACACTGAACATGTCACCCACAGGTTACAGGCAGCTGCCAGCCAACAGAAATGCCAGAGGAAGGCAATTAGCTTGTGCCTCCAGCCTACTTTATGCCACACTGTGTAAGACACCAGAATCATTAAAGCATAGAATGATTAGGTTTGAAGGGAGTTTAAAGATCATAGAATCATTAAGGTTGGAAAAGACCTCCAAGGTCATTGAGCCCAACCTTTGACCAAACACCCTCTTGTCTACCAAACCATAGCACTAAGTGCCACATCCAGTGGTATCTTGAACACTTTCAGAAACTGTGACTCCACCACTTCACTGGACTGCCCATTCTGATGCTTAACCACCCTTTCAGAGGAAAAGTTCTTCCTGATGTCTGACCTGAACCTCCGCTTGCACATCTTGAGGCAATTTCCTCTTGTCCTGTTGGTAGTGGCCTGGGACAAAAGGCCAACCACCACTTTGCTACAACCTCTTTTCAGGTAGGTCATCTAGTCCCAAACCCCATGCCATGGTCAGAGAACCTTCTGCTAAACCAGGTTACTGAGAGCCCCATCCAGGGGCTCAAACACCTCCAGGGACTGGGAGTTCACAACCTCTCTGGGCAATCTGTTCCAGTGCCTCACCACCCTCACTCACAGTAGAGAATCTCTTCCTCATAGCTAATCTAAGCCTACCCTCCATTACCTTAAGGCCATTTACCCCTTGTCCTGTCACTACATGCCCTTGTGAAGAGTACCTCTTCAGCTTTCCTGCAGGCCCTCTTTAGGCACTGGGAGGTGCCACGAGGTCTCCCCAGAGCCTTCTCTTCTGCAGGCTGAATAGCTCCAACTCTCTTAGTCAGTCTTCACAGGAGAGGTGCTCCAGCTCTGCTCTCCTCTGGACTCATTCCAACAGGTCTGGAAACATTAGAAACTTGGCAAGAGTTAGCAGTAAATCTTTCAGGAATTACTGAAGTAGAACTTTAAGTAAGGAAGGTTTAAGGAAACAGTTCAGAGCTGATATTTAATTATGAACTACAGAGTCTACAGAATCTTTTCTGTAGGACTGCAAGTATGAAAATATTACTGTCAGAAGTATGAGAAGTATCTTACCATTTCACTGATTCTGCACGTTGACTTGCATCCTTTACTTCCCATGCTGAGCTACAGTGGAATGCACTGGGAAAGTTCATACCAGATAAAACAGATTTCCATCCATAGATGCCTCGGGGCAAGGATGCTATATTTCCATTCAGTTTTGAACAGCTAGGTATACCCCCAGAAAAACTGGATAGGGGCAAATTGATGCAACAGCTTTCTCTGTTGATGAGTTCCTGGGACCAACATGTAAATGTTGTCCAGAAAAACTGGATTCATTACCCAGTGTGGAACAAGCCAGTAATTACACACTCGAGAGAGATATTGATCATTTATTTCAGAGTTGCACAAGCTCAGTGATACTACACAAATCAAGCACACCAACTATCAAAACTTTTTACGATTTATACATTTTAGCAAACAAAGTGGTTTTTAGTATTTATTGGCTGCAAGTTACATAGTTCTCTTATTAATTAGTGTTCTATCTTCCATTGCTAAATTATTCTCTTGCTTCCCACGCTAATTAGTCCCATGCTCAGCGTTTCTCTTCTTTTGAGTCGCTGTGTTTCTTGGGTCGGTGGTCTGTGAGTTGGTGGTCACAATCTGCCCCTGCCAGAATTACCTTTTACCCAGACAGAGCTGATTTCAGCACAGTTGCTGAGCTGACTTTGTTAGTTTCTTCATTGTCTTGAGGGTTCTGCCAGACATTTTTGTGGCCCTTAAATTCTGCATTCTGTGTGCTCGCTATCAATGGTACATCCTTCTCCCCAAGCTTCGTTAAACTCCCCCTAGGTTTGAGATCACTGAAGCATGTCAAGCCCTAAACCTTAACAAGGCAATTCTACCAAAAGGTAATTTGTTCTTCTAACACCTGGACATCACTTAGAGCTCGTTTGTCAGCTGGTATCTGTTTCATGGATAAAATCTCCCTTCTTATTGATTAGGCTTGAAAGTATACAAAGTATACAATGAACATTCTTTCTTAAGAAAATTTTACATGTTCCACGTTTTGCAACATAAAGACTACAGTTATAAGCCCAAATGCTGTTTAAATGGTGAATCTTGGGAGCTAGTGTTGCAAAAAGAAGCCAAATGAAACATTTCAGAAGTAGAAACTACTAGTTTGTATAGCAGGTGCTATTGCTAAAGCTGAAGAGATTATCTTCTGCTCATCTCTTTCTCCCGAGTCAGCTGCATGCAAGAGCAGTTCTAAACTCCTTTCAGTCACCCACAGTTTACAGTATGACATGTAAACCTGAACAACACAACACTAAGTCTTGTTAACTCAAATCCTTAAAACTCAGTCACAAAAGTAAGGCTCTTATGAGCACTCCAGTTCACACCACCCTAAAGTTTATAGAACAAGTAATACAATTATGGAGGTAAACCCAGATGCTATTATGAAGCCAAAGGTTGTGGTTTTTTCCCTTTTTAACGTTTTGGGGTGAAGAAGTACCTACATGCCAACACAAATGATATTCAGGAACAGACACAGTTTTCTTCTAAGACTGATCATTTCAATTATCTATAGATATTAACACAAACACAGAACTACTATTCTTCAAATGAAGACTGATTTGTAGAAAATAAGTTTTCATGTGGAAACAAGAACATTCAACACATGCAAAATTTCTTATAAGGCTTAGAAAGTTTTAGTCACCAAATAATCAAGAAGGAGACAAGGTACTCAGATGTCATAAAGCAACACTTTTAATGATGTAGAAAGGGGCAAGACAAGCACCTGGCTTGGCAAGAAGCAAACTAAAGCTGCTAGCTAAAACCAGAAATCCCTAGCTCCTCAGGTTTCATCTGTAATCAGGTTCTGTAGACTAGATCTATGGCTAGAGATAAATCTTTGACAGCATCAGTGTTTTTAGAGAGCTGGGAAAAGGCCTGGTGTCAACTGCTTTTCTAATTTTGAATGCCATTTTCAAAATTTTCAGTATTGGCATTGTTAGAAATTTGGAGCTTATAAAAAAAGATCAAGATTGATGAGAGTAGCAAGAAAAAAACCTCAAACCTCTTGTTATAATGACTTTTTAAAGGGAAATATTAAATCCCGAAAAGACACAAATATACGCAATTAAAAGTCAGATCTGGTTTAAACAGAATTCACAGCAAATCTGAAAGGTAAGTCAAGCACATGAATTGTTCCTCACAAACAAATGGAGCTGCCTATATTTCCAGTTAAACAACTCTTATATTTCCTCTTATTAAAATATTTGTGATATGCCTCCACAGCAAACTGGTTCTTTTTTCAGCCTTCTGGTAAAAAGAAACAATTACAACACAGCAGCTCTACAAGTGAGGCTGAAGGACAAGTTTGTCAACAGTCATCCTATAAAAAGACTAACGTGTCCTTTTCCCAAGAGGCAGATAGGCATTGCCAGCAACGAGCTCATAGGGGTACTCTAAGAAAAATAATGTTTGCTCAAGCTATTTTAAGAGCACTTTATGATTATGGGTTTGAGACAAAAATATAAAGGCTCAAGTTAAGTAACAGAATTAAGTGTTTACCTCTAGCTCAAGATTATTTTTCTTCAAATTTCGATACTGATCTCATTGGCCTTCAGATTAAATAAATTTGCAAAACAATCTCCCCTGACAGTTATAGATAAGTGAACAAAAATGGAATTTTCTAATCAAAGCTACTTGCAAACTCACTTAAAGAAAGAATACTGGAGGAAAAAATCAAGTTCCTCCACCCAGACCATTAATTTAATTTAAAACAATAGACAACAATGGCAGAAAGAACAGTGGTTCAGCTCTAGAGCCCAGATCTCTCTTTTTGCTGATAGTTACACTTCTTTGTAGCCAGCCATTAAAGGATGATGCCCAGGCTTCAATGTTTGCCTTCTATATTAAAGATTTACCTAATGTTTGGGTAAAGAGTCTGACACTACACACTTAGGAAAGCAACAGAAGATAAACTGGAAACTTTAGCAACTTTCTTGGATAATTCAAGGAAGCCTGTAAACTGTGACCAAGATTTACAACAGAATTACATCAGTTAGACAAGTCTCCAGAGCCCAGGGTAGCAGCATTTTAGGACTTCTTCCTACAAACACCAACTTCACCTCCTGCATGTCTCTAGAACTGTACACGTGAATTCATGCTCCCAGCACATAAATATAGAACTATCAATTCCAACAGCATGTATCAGAGTCCATGATCATTGTTGAATAGAGTAAGGTCTAGCAGACAAGCTTTGGAAGACTGAACTTCAGTATTTAACAGGTTATTACCCTGAATTTCCCCACTTCTAACACACTCAAGGGCAGTGCAACGAGGCATTGCCTCTTGGGCACCTCACTCCTCAGGAGGTGAGTTCAGACTGCTGGTGAAGACAGGCATACAGCTGTGCCTCAGCCCATTTGCAGCCTCCACAGGAGAGTTGGCTGCCTATTATAAAGCTGACATAACAAAAAGCTGTCTGCATACACTCCAAACCACTGAGGCAAAATCCTACAAATTTTGTTGTATTTGAGGGACCAATCAGGATTTTATTCTGCACGCACAATCTTCCTCTCCCCTCCTTCCTCACCTGACAACAGTCAATGCACACCTGCAGTTACATTGACACCAGTGCCTGTGGGGCCTTACTGGGATTGGGGCCATGGGTACATGAAAGGCAAAGTGTTAACAGAATCAGCTCCCTAACACTGCTTACACTGGGCTTCCACACAAATAGCTACCTTCATACAACTGAAACAGCCCCAGTAGGCAACTGGCTCACATAGTCCCAGAATTTCCAAGGAGGACAACAAACTACAACAGCACTCTCTGACAGCACAGCATCCTCCATCTCTGTCTGCCTGCCTTTGCGAAACACAGCATACCATGGTGTTTAGGTCACAAAGACAAGCTGTTAATAGAGGACAGGAGTTAAGGGGGTTTTCCCATTGGTTGGGTTTTTCTGAAGTATTTTATCGAGAGCCAGGACATGGATTTACAGTGTCAGAAAACAAGCACAACAGACAACAGCACCAACATCATCTTTAGCAACTTCAGCACCACAGCTACTGATGAGGACCATAAGAATCATCAGACTCTTGGCCTACCCCAGGCTGATACATCCTGAAGAGCAGTGTCAGAAAACTGTCCAAAGGTGAAATCCCACCTTTTGTCTAAGCTGGGAGTCCCATTGTGCAACATTGGGTAATACAACATCAGACACTAGTAGCAATTTTGTGTATGTACTGTCTCTCCTAGAAATTTCAGTATCATTGTAGAGGTTTAAAAAGCAACAAGGAAAGGCATGCACTGCAGCATGAGAAGGAGCCAAAATTTGGAATACACACACACAATTTATATGACAAAAACTAAGAAAACAACCATATACCCCTATTGCAAGTTCTAGAATAAGAAAGCAAGACCATCAAAAGAAGAGACCATCAGCAACAGAACTCATGGTAAGAAATGTAACAGCCCAATGACCGAGGATGAGCTCTTTTCACAGTCTTCAGCTTTGACTATGACTCAGTAAAGAAACCCTAAAACTCTGCCAGACTTTGAGAGACACAAAGCAATACACAAGGCCTATAACTGGCAAGGCCAGGAGTTTTTCCTCAAGCACTTGGCAATGTTACTATCAGACAAGGTCAACATTAAGGGTTCCATCCCACCCATTTTCTCCCTCAAGGTCATTTCAGCCATGGTCCCAGGGTGCCCTTCATACCTAGGGGGGTTTGGCAATGCAAATGTTAGTGGGCTTCCAGTGACACCAGGTCACTGAAATGACACGGATGGTGAAAAAACATGTACAGATGGTGAAAGAAAAAGGCAACAGGAATTTCTGAAGTGACTTTATTCTGAAGAAACTACAGTGAAGAACAACTACAGTTGTTACAGTTTTTAAAACTACAAACAAATACCTATTTGCAAGCCTTTGTCTGTGGAGTTCACCAGTACTAGAAATGACTGATTCAGCAATAAGTTTACTCTGGGTCAGAAGACAGGGCCCAAAATTATTAAAATATTCTCCCCCCTATAAGAGGCCTTATAGTTAACTTTACATTAAGCATTCCTGATTCCCAGTTAAACCTAAGTCTAACCAGAAACCACATACCAATAGCATTCTGGGTTTCCAACTAGACTAGCAACATTAAGGACAACATTACCAAAGATAGCAGGTTGATTTTGAAATTTGGATAGAGGTGGGGAAAAGAAGTGGGAAGCAGAATGCACAGTACAGCCCATTTTTTCAGCTCACCCAATTCACATTATAAGCCAATCCTGCAGCCATCACATGTTCTCTAATTCATTCACCACATGTATTTAATAATGCCTAAGAATGTGTCCCAGTATTACACAGAGAGAGGAGAGTAACAGGCTGCATTTCAGCATTTTCAAAGTTATGATTTCTCTGAGGCTTCTCCTAAACCAAACAAATACTGCTAAATGGATACATGTTGCTAACCATCTAGCAAGGGATTAGAAAATCAGAATATTACATGCCAAAGATTCAGAGCTGCTCAATCAACATGCCCTAAACGAAACTAATCTCCATTACTGAGGTTGGTAACCATTAAAAGATTGGCCAATTCTGTCCAAAAATTCTGAGGTATACTGGAGCTCAGGGATATATCCTGATTTTTTAAAAAATGGAAAAGGAATTAAAAGCTGTGTTATCTGGCTATCATGCAAGAAATTTCATAACACATATAAGCTAACTGGAGATAAATCTGGAAGTTATACCCCAGCTGACATGCTACACAGCATTTAAACTTTCTGAATAAGTCATTAGAACTATTAGCAAAGAAAAGATAATATTTGAAAATATAAGTTTCAACAGTTGAGTTAAACTCAAGAGTTTTGCTGCAAAGGCCTCCGTGAAGACTATGTATCAACCCCAGTTTTCTGCTACTTTCACAGAAAAACATCAGCTTTTCCGTGAGTTGCCTGACTTTGCAATATACACTGGGACACCAGGAAATTTCTTCCAAAATCAATCTCCCCAGATGGAGATTAATTTTATTAATATATTTATGTATGGAGAAAAAGAGTCAATACTACAGACAGCAGACAACTGGATTGCATGAAAGTACTCGAGGGAAAACACAAGTTTGAGAATAGATGCATGAACAGATCCACCAAATGACAAGATCTGAGTGCTTCATAGCTTGTAATGTACCTTCTAGCAAAAAATCAAGAGGACACTAATTAGACTGCAGTTTGGGGATCACCAGCTTGGTTTATATTTGGTACCTTCCTGACAAATGTTAAGCAAATGTGCTATAATTGGATGCAAACTGGCAAATTTCTTAAATAAATCATAGGAGACATTTAAAAAGAAAACTAACATAAAAGCTTTTTTTTCTTTTTTTTTTTTTTAACAGTTTGCCGTTTTAGCAAGAACAGATTTAACAGCAAAGCGTACCTGAAATGCTGAGCTCGGGCTGTGGCGTTCCCCAGGTGTCTGTAAGAACTGCAGAGTGCAGAGTGCCACCTGCCTTTCACGGGTCACAGCTGCAGTGCTGCAGCCTGGAAATTAAATCCAGCCTACCCCAACAGTTGGCAAACATACCTCAAAAGGGACAGTTTGGAAAAATTGTATAGTGTTTGACAAAAACAAAACACGATAACGAAACAAAATACCGCAACAACTCCTTCTTTTGAATTAGCTACAACTTTGCAAAACACATTAGGAGAGAACTAATACATAGGCTGTAACTTAACACTGTTTCCAAATAGGAATGCGTACACATGCCAAAAAGGATAAAGGATGATAATAAAGAGAAACAGGCTGATTAACAATAATTTGGAGAACCCTGCACTGACAAGAATGCCCATTAAACATTTCCATAAAATGATGCTACAGAAAAGGAGAAGCTCCTCAGTGCTGCTTCCTATAATTACGGCCATAGCAATAGCAATTCATCTCAGGAGCCATAGTAACTTCGGAACATACATTACCAAACATCAAGAGCATATCAAAATTTTATAAACCAGATGCTAAATCCGGAGCTAAATCGTATTTCACTGCTATTCAGAAGTCCACCGTCACAACATATTAAGCAATTACTAGATACTGCTTTACATGAAGTAGCACAGTATCAGATTTCACACACCCTCCTCCCCACTATCAACAGATAGTACTGGTAGTACACACCTACTATCAACTGATAGTACTATCAGCTATCCACTTACGTGTCCTACAGCACAGAAATCAGACCCAGCCAACACTGCTGATAAAGCTGTTGCAGACCAGAGGGCAGAAACAGGTCTCTCTGCTCCTGCTCACCCCAGGAGCTCAGCTGCTCCCCTTGGCTGAATTCCTGCATGCAACCTCTAACACAAAAGCCAAAATTTGCAGGAGGCTTATGCTGTATTTCTGCAGTTCACAGACTGTAGTGTACAGTTACTCCCTGAAAAGTAATGAACTTCATTCACTGAAAATCCTGTGTTTGTGCAAGAGTATATCAACAGAACTCAGAATCCACGTGGTTTCCCTAAGTAGATGGAGAAAACAAAGTGAAAAACAAACGACCACACAACTCTTTCTTCTGAAAACAGCGGCAATACAAAGTTACCACTCTCTGCATCTCTGCCCAACAGGAAATTAGTACAACAAACCTGCTACAACCATGTTTATGGAACATTACAAAGTGCACAGGCACTCCTACTACCTGTAAGTATTTTATGAAAACAGCACTAGTTAAAGATTAAAAGAAATGAGACACTTCAGATATTAATGCCTTCAGCTTTGTCAACCAAAACAAATCTGTTACAACATCCCAAGGAATAAGCAGTACAACTCAAGAGCCAGTGTTTACATTACTTGGTTCAAAACAACCTTTAAAACAGAGAGGTAAGCTGCCACACTCCAGAGCAAAAACCTTAGCTCTCAGCAGGACTCCTCACAGCTGTTCAGCATTAAAATGAGAAAATGAGATGAATTCATTAGTAAACATAATAAAGTTATATTATCGGTACCTGCTGGAGAGAAAGGTGGGAACACAGAACAAAATCCAGAAATCTACCAAAATATTCCTCTAGACTAAGCAAAGTACCCAAGGCTGTACCTCAGCTTTCTAGGCAGCAATACACTTTTGATTGAGTATGTGTTATGCATATGACATCACCAAGTTCAACAATTTCAACAAAGTCAAACTTTACTGAACTGAGTCAGCCTTATATAACAACCAGGAGATGCTCAAACTGCTAGAAGTAACATTTGAGTGGAATTTCCACTATGGAAAAAAACCTACTTTACAGCATTCTAGCTGGGCTAGCATCACATCAGCCTTTTACACCAAAATTCAAACCAAGAGTGGTTTGTCAGCTTTCAGATAGTACAATCTTCAGATGCACTACCTTAGAGCTCCTAGAACATGCTATCACTATAACTTTAACAACACGTTTTAGTTTTAGGATGTTTTTCTCAGCTATAATCTCACAAATTCTAACCATCTTCACAAGGCTGCATGTGCCTGCATGAACAGATCTCTCCTGCCAATAGCCCGTTTTGCTGAAGGAACAGATGCACTGACAGCTCCCCCCCACTCCAGCTGCCCCCCAGGAATAATCCCGGGCAGATTATCGTTGTGTCAGTCTACAACGCACACTCAGCACCTGGAATGGTACAACAAACCCTAATAGTTGTCATTTATCTGTAAGCAATCCTCACAGAAGGACAGATGTATACAACGGACTGAGGTGTTTCCATCTGCATCGTTGCAGAATGGTAAACTCAAACTCCCCAGTTCGCAGTGCCGAAATACAGTCACGCCACAGACCGAAGGCAGTCCAGTTAAATAACAGGGAAAATAAAGTATATCGGGGTTTCAAATCATACTACGCAAACATCCCACTGAAAACCCACGTTTCTCAGACAAATGCCGGTGCCTTCCACGCCACTTCTACTCTCACCAGAAGATGAGCCTGAGCAAACTTCACTTGCTGAAGTGTGACAAAACCCCTCGGAAACGTTCCGGAGGCAGCGGCTGCCTCTCCGCAGCAGGGGCTCAGCGACAGCAACGCACCTCACTCTCCTGGGCGAGAACGCGCTCCCGCGGGCGCGACCCCGAGGGCAAGAGCGGCGTGGGGGTCCCGCTGCGCGCAGCACCCGCGGTCCGGGTTCCAGCGCCGCTGGAGATGCGGCTGCCTGCCCGTCTGTTTTTCTGGTCCCGAGCAAACAGCACCGTCTTCGGGGAGAACGGCCGCCCGTTCTGAAAGGCTCGGTGGACTTTCGGGGGTGGGGCCGGGCAATGCCCGAGACGGGCTCCGAGCGCCGGCAGCGCTCCCCGGCAGG
>VZTN01014875.1:58989-74658 GCA_013400515.1 Erpornis zantholeuca
TCGTCCCGCAGCCGGCGCTGCCCCGGGCTGGGGCGATCTCGCATTACTCCCTGCCCTCCCCCGCGCTCCCCCCTCCGGGCCAGCTGAGAAGTTGCAACTGGTTGAGATATTTGTCCTCGGGGTTTGGGTTTTTTATTTTTATTTCCTTTTATTTCTTGATCACCGCAGCACACAAAAACGTGACCTGAGGCTGCTCCTTTACCATCAGATCTGAGCAGGGGCGCCCCAGCGCCAGTACAACTAAGCACAACAAATCCTGGCGAGCTGCAGCAAGCGGCAGCAGTGCGGAGGGGAAGCGGTGGGACGCGGGGGTGCCGTGTCCGCAGGGGCTCCCGGCCTCTGCCCGAGGCTCCAGGGAATGTACCAAAAGCGGGGAACAGCAGATAGAGGAGGCGAAGGAGAGCCGGGCGCCAGCGACTGCCTCGGGACGGAAGAGGCACGGGAGCACCCCGGGAGCGCCCAAGCTGCGCGCCCGCCGGCTCTCCGCACCCCTCTCACGCCATGCCGCAGCCGGCAGGCCAGCCAGCCCCAGTGTCCCGGCCCCGGGCCCCCGGGGTCCGGCGTGGAACCCCGCAGGCAAAAGGAGCCCCGCACCAGCAGCTCCTGACCCGCTGCGCGGGGGAGCGCGGTGCTGACATTTCTGCCGCCACGTAAGAGCCTCCGGCGAGTCCCTCTCCGCCCCCTCCAATCCCCTCCCTCCCCCCATGGCACGATCGACGTGTCAGCCCCAAAAGTTCATTTCCAGGCCCTGGGAGAGTCCCCTATAAAGGTCCCGGGGCGTGCGTGGGACAGTGAGACGTGGCACTGCAGCCGAGGCGCGCAGGCATCTTCCCCAGGTACGTGCGTTCGCATTTTCGCGCTCACCGGGATTTCGGCGCATGCCTTTGTGTTTTGTCAGCTCACCTGTAGTAAAGCAGGAGGTTATTTTAGTTCGTGTGTGCATTGTAATTAATTCCATCAGAGTTCTGTTTTTCTTTTATGACAGCATTTGTGCGTTTCTACTACAAGCTGCAGCAGAAACTGACTTCTGTTGTTCGCAGCAAGACCTCCATTAAGAAGACTAAAAGCAGTAAAAGTTTATTAAAACAAACAAACCATGGAAGCGATCCATGCTAGAGTAATCCTATAAAAATTAGTTAATTAAAACAACTAGCATCAAAACTTATCAGCAAGCCAACTGCTGAAAATCCGAATTGCCTTAAACTTCCAGCTCAAGGGGGAATTTTACTTTGGCTAGGATATAAAAGAAACTTCTTCAAGTAGAAACACTAACAAAATTATGAAACTATCATTAAAAATGAAGTCCTGCAGTTCGAAACATTCCTTCAGATTTCTTGTTGGTATTTAAAAAAAACCGACCCAAATACTAAAGGCCAAACTTTTTTTTTTCTTTCCATGAAGTCATGTAACCCTGACAGTCAAGGATGTTTCCTTATTTATAACAATAGTTTGATAAGCCACTACTGTAATTACTGTAATATTTGGGGTCACTTTCTCATATGATTTCCTTCCAATCCAGAAAATATAAGAATTCATTTTACATCTAAAAGTTGCTGTCAAAGTCGGTGCAGCTATAAGATGAATCACTTATCTGCTAACTTCTTTGCAGTGTAATTAAGACATATCTCTTCACATCAACAAGTTCCATACTTTCTATGTATCTCCATCTAGTACAATACATTCACACTTCCTTTTTAAAGAAGAGGTATATTTGTTTTTCCAACTGCTGTGTAAAATCTAAAACTTCCTTACTTTATCTGTGAAAAGTAAATACTGTGTATCCAAAACCAACTGCCAGCAAAAAAAGCCTATCAAAATTCTAGCCCCTTGAGTGATGTACATTTTAGCCTCTAACAATTCCTCTGCAGTTTGGCTATGAAACAATAGGCATCTAAGTTAAAAATAAACAAACCCCCAAAACTCACCACATTTATATCTTTATGCCATACTGTGTTGATGGCACTCTAACAAAACTGTACATTCTAAGAAAAATTCCACTGGAATCATATCAACTCTATAACACCCCCAGAGTTTTTAAGTCATGCACTTCATAGCTCAGTACCAGTTTCATGGAAGAACAGTAATGATGTCAATGCTTAATTTTATTTAATTTTATTTGACTAGCTCAAGGGCGAAGATGTCTGAAACTTCCTGTGAGATTAATGATGTTTGAAATAAAGGTACAAAATTTAACATTTTTAATGTGATGTATAACTCTGTGCTATGTCTAAGTTATAGAGTTAAACCAGATGAGTTGAGTGAGCGAGACCAGCAATTTTAGGTGAGGCAATCCCCAGATGTACTCTTGCAAATAGTCACTGAGGGTTTTTTGCTTCTTCACAAATTGCACAGTGGTGTCTCAATCCTAGGCTAAGCCTCGGTGTGTTAATATATCCAAAATAAATAAGGATATTTTAATATAATCTAGGAATATTATGCTAAAGGCAAGGGAGAAAGCAGCAGGAAAAGCTCTGCTATCTGATTTACGGAAGGGAAAAAAATAAACCTCTCAGAAGGCCAAGTCCATCCCATCTAGCTTTTCTTCCAGTATGGAACTCATCCTCTTCTTCTGCCTTGTATTTTCCTGACACTATATTTCTCACTGTTAGGAATTTTTGATCCCTCCTTCCAACAAAAAGAGGCCAGCATATTAAGGGATGTCAGCATGTGGAAGCAGTAAAGGTACTGCAGTTGGAAGAGGAAAGGCTGCACAGCACCTTCAGGCTTTTGGCCAGTTTGGTGGGAAGCCAGATTTCAGCTCGTTCCCGTGGTGGCAGGATATAAGGAGTGTTAGAAAGCAGGGAAGGGGGTGGATTTCCATCTGTTTAGGTGGGAAAGTCACAGTGTAAGGGAAGTCCTGTCTTCACATTACCCATCAAAAGAATCTTGGATAGTAAGAATCTCTCAACATTTAGAAAAACAAAGTCCGATACAGTATATTGAAAGTTTAAGTTGGGTTAAAAAGAAAAAAGAAAAAGAAGAAGGTGTTAGCTTCAGTAAAACTGAACCTTGAGTTATGTTTCCATCAAAGGGAAAGAACTTTGCTTGCTTCATGATCACAGAGTTCAAAGTCTTTATTACCCCTGCATGTTGCTTTTTCCAGAACATTGAAAACATTAGTCATTTTTGTTTAATTCATGAGAAACAGGCAGAGGAAAACTTTGAAGTCTCACAGTTAATTGCTTACTTTTGTGGTTTTTAGCCACATCATTTATTATTTAGGAGAAGCCCTACTGGTGACCAGAGCCTTTCCAGAGCAGACTGGGCAGGAGAATGGTGCGTACAAACAAGCACCCTTTCCCAAACCGATGCTGGAGAACAGAGAGTTTGTGCAGTCTGGTGTCTTGAATTTGCCTGACTTACACGACATTGTTGAAATACCCAATCATCAGATCTACATTACTGTCTCTTCCTCCTTTCCTACTGAGATTCAGGAAAGTATTTGCCCTCCTGCATTTGAGTCGAGAGAGCCCTTAGCATTCCCGCCTGCATTGAGCAACATCATCTTCCAAGGCTGGATCATCACGAGTCTGCCATATTTAAATACCAGGGACTTGTGATACTGTTGTATGTAAAAATAGGAATGACACCTTCATCCCAGGAAAGCAGATGACCCAGAGGATTTAAGTTTGCCATCCTCATCTTCAGATGGGTCTGATAGGGAAGGATACTGTTAAAAAGCAGGCCAGGAAAGGCTGTAGCTGTGTATGCCCAGTAGCAGACACAGGGCAAGGTCGGACTGGGCATAATTTTAATTGTCTTAGCAAAGGACACCATTGCAATACTTGATTTAAATCATAGGGAAATAAATGTCAATAGTTACAAAGTTTGCTGTTTTCGATTAAATTACTGTCTCATGTCACGTGCTGTATTTAAAGGTTAAACTGACTGGTCTCCATAATATCTATGAATTAGGATGAGCTAGGTGAGAGTCTAAAACTTGTTCTGTAGAAGAACTATACACTTTTCTGATGAGTTTATATTTACCATTTGTGATCAAAAGATAATAAAGTAATATTTCTCATTACATTTCTATTATTAAGGCTCTTTATAAAAAAAATGGTTTACTTTTCTGAATGCATAAGATATTTTCAACACAGCTATATAATATAAATAAATGTGCACTTACATTTATAAATCTGTGAGCTGATTTTTAGTGATTGCTCCTTTTTTCCCTTAAAGTCTCTGACAGACAAGACAGTTAAAGAAATTATTATAAAAGTTCTAAATAAGAGCTATCTAACTTCAAGTCCCTAAAAGTAGGTAGGTATTTGGTGAAAATGATGAATTCTCGGGTACTGATTCATGTGATCTGAAAATGCCATCCATTTCCTGATTCACCTTCATATCTCCTCCAGGAAAAAAAAGAATATTTTACAATGAATGCCGTCAGTCAAACAATTTTTATGTGTCTGTTTTTCTATCTTTCAGCCAATTCCCTGAACTGATACTTTCAAAATGAAGAGGAAGATACGAGCAAGAATGAAGAATGCCTTGGAGAAATCCAGTCATAAAGTTTGAGGAGTAGAAATAATAGGAAATATTAATAACTCTGTTCTCTTACATAGGTCAGAATTTAGACTGAAATGATTTAAAGTTACAAACCTAAGACATTGAATCAAGATTCACAGATTTTTAAATTTATACATAATAAAAATATTTGGTTTTTTCCCTCTACTTTGGATGGTGATATATGCTGCTGCCTTACACAACTGTCTTATACAGACTAATTTAAGTGTTTTGGTTTTTTTTAATATTAGCCCCAAGACACCTCTTCAAACTAAGCCAGGGTATATATTAGTTGCTCCTCTCTGTCTGCTTGTCCCTCATCACTAATACTGTATTCCTGTGTTACTACATCACCCAGCAGTACAAGTGGAATTTGGATAGAGAGCACACACACACACACACACATATGTATATTTGACTTTATCACTGCCAAGAGGTCTAAAATACAGGTTATAGAGCTCATCTAGACTTAGTTTTGTGCTGGCCTTTTTGGGGATGAGTGGATAGAGAGGACATTTGGCATAACTCCTGCTTTCCTAGAATTAGACAATCACAATTTCTAAAAGGAATTTTAACCAGCTGCGAAGTCCTCATAACTTGGAAAACATTTCTGTGGCATTGATCTAGCACTAGGAGCCCTCAAACAAGCTTACCAAGCAGTGGTGGAGTTGTTCATGGACAAGAATTTAATAGTGAATTCTCAAAGTAGGCCAACATCTAAGTCACTTTAAAAAAGTGATTTATATAAATTAGTGCAAACTGCTGTATGAACATTCTTGTTTTGCTTTGAACATATCTTAAATCCACTAAAAAATGCCCAAAAATTAAATAGAAATTAACAAAAAAAAGAAAAAATAGACTAATCAGTAATGGGTTTTCCTGTAAAGAGTTTGACTGTCTTTAATGAAAGTGTATTTGCCCCTTTAGTTAGGCACAGGCAGCATATTTATGTGGCCAAGATCTCACTTGCTCTCTGTCTTTCCACTCTCCAAGACTGACAGTGAACACAATAAGGTAGATGTACTTGTCAAGAGGGGTTTTGTAGGAAGGAAGGAAGTCATCAGCTTAACAAGAAGTGTGACATATTGTAAGCATTTTTTCATTTTTCCAGCTGTGCACTTCCTATCAGATCATTTAATAGCAGCAATAGAAGTTACAAGTCCAGTTCAAGTGATATTCTCCTCAGTCGCTCCTACCATATTCAGTTGCCTGCTAGGAAAGATGGTGGTGTTTACAGCCAGCCTTTGTAGTCTGGAATAGTTACAAAGCAAAATGCTTCACAACTTGAAAGTGGCTATAGAAGCAATAGTAGGCAAAGAAAAGAGAAAATAAAACTAGTGAGTGTTTGTTACTGAGAAATAAATAACCAACTCATACACACACACTGCAAACCCGACTGAATTTAGTTACTTTGATGGTTTTACTCAGATACTAAAGCATCCTTCTCACCATTTGGTCTTCTGTTTTGTTGTTAGTTTAATTCAGGCCAGACTAAAGCAATGAGAGTATAAGGAGGTACCTATATCTTTCTCTACTTGAAAGGAAGCCCAGCCCGCTGTTCTGCAAAGTTTTTGTGCATCTTGGCTATCACTTGTGAATTTAGCAAGTGTCACTTTTTTTAATGTGTTTCAAAAGTTGCCTATAAGCACTACCAAAAATCTGTCAAGAATCTGTGTTGAGCTGAACTCTTTGCTGTCAAAGAGTCTTTTCTGTGCTCTATCCCATAATGATCCCCAAACTAAAGAGATCCCACCATTTCCCAAACAGCTGGGAGCTTTGCTGGCAAAGTAAAGCATATCCAATTATTGCAGCCAGACCATTTAAAAGCGCACAGCTACTTTCTACTATGAATTGGTTTTTTTGTTCTTACATATATAAATGAATCTCCATTGTGACATTGTCAGTTCAGGGTATAAGCAAGGTTATATTCCATAATGAACAAAAGTTGGAAGTAGTAGCATTGCAAGAAAATAGAAAAAGGATCACTTGGTGATCCTGATTTTAGTTGTATTGGATTTTCATGGCAAGACTGGTAGAAGAGTTAGAAGCTTTCCCATGTCCAAGAGAGCCAATGCCAGCTGGCTCTAAGATAGACACGTCACTGGCCAGGGCTGAGCCCAGCAGCGATGGCAGCAGCACCTCTGGGATGTGATATTCAAGAAGGAAGAAAAGTTATTGCACAGAAGTAATTGCGGCTAGAGGAAAGAGGAGTGAGAATATATAAGAGTAACAGCCCTGCAGACACCAAGGTGGGTGGGGAAGGAGAGAGAGGGAGGAGACTCTCGGGTGCTGGAGCTGAGATTCCCTTGCAGCCCATGGAGGTTCACAGGGGAGTGGAGATCCACCTGCAACACATAAAGGTTCACAGGGGAGCAGAGATCCACCTGCAGGCCCTGGAAGACCCCATGGGAAGCCCATGCAGGAGCAGACTCTTGGCAGGACCTGTGGCCCCAAAGACAGAGAGGGCCACACAGGAACAGGACTTGTGACCCCAGAGGGGNCGGCTAGAGGAAAGAGGAGTGAGAATATATAAGAGTAACAGCCCTGCAGACACCAAGGTGGGTGGGGAAGGAGAGAGAGGGAGGAGACTCTCGGGTGCTGGAGCTGAGATTCCCTTGCAGCCCATGGAGGTTCACAGGGGAGTGGAGATCCACCTGCAACACATAAAGGTTCACAGGGGAGCAGAGATCCACCTGCAGGCCCTGGAAGACCCCATGGGAAGCCCATGCAGGAGCAGACTCTTGGCAGGACCTGTGGCCCCAAAGACAGAGAGGGCCACACAGGAACAGGACTTGTGACCCCAGAGGGGTCACACTAGAGCAGCCTGCAGAGGCTGCATCCCATGGAAGGGACTCTCACTGGAGCAGTTTGTGAAGANAGGTTCACAGGGGAGTGGAGATCCACCTGCAACACATAAAGGTTCACAGGGGAGCAGAGATCCACCTGCAGGCCCTGGAAGACCCCATGGGAAGCCCATGCAGGAGCAGACTCTTGGCAGGACCTGTGGCCCCAAAGACAGAGAGGGCCACACAGGAACAGGACTTGTGACCCCAGAGGGGTCACACTAGAGCAGCCTGCAGAGGCTGCATCCCATGGAAGGGACTCTCACTGGAGCAGTTTGTGAAGAACTGCAGCCTGTGAGACAGACTCATATTTGACAAGTCCATGGAGGACTGTCTCCTCCCACTGGGCCAGGGGAAGGACTCCTCTCCCTGAGGAGCAAGTGGCAGGAGAAAAAACACGTCGTGAATTGTCAACCCCTTTCCCCATCTTCCTCCACCCCTGGGGCAGAGGTATAAAATCAGGAGTAATGTTAAGCCCAGGAAGGAGGGAGTTGTGAGTGGAAGGTATTTTTAGGGTTTATTTTACTTCTCATTACCCTACTCTTATTTAATGAAAATGAAAATAAAATTAAAAATAAATAATGAATAATAAATTATAAGTTCAGTTAATCCCCAAAGTTGTGTTGCCTGTGTTTCACCAGCAATGGGTGAGTATTCTCTCCCTGCCCTTATCTCAACCCATGAGCCCTTTATTATATTTTTTCCCCTCTTACCCACCTGAGGAGGGGAGTGATGGAGTGGCTTTGGTGGGTACCCAATGTCTAGCCAGGGTCAAATCACCCACTAATACTGCCCAACATTTGAGTGCTTGACTTATTGCCCTTAGCAATAATTATCATTCTGTATAGTATAAGTTCAGTTATTAAATTTGTAGCCCTCTTATTCCTTTCCATAGCCTGAAAGCATTGTAGTTATTAAAATTATTTAAATCAGAAGTATCATGTTCAAAATATTTTTTCTTTATATTTTGCATAATAAAAACTGCTTTATTAAAAATACTGCATAGTAATTATTTGGTTGGACACACTGAAAACTTGTAAGAGATTTTGCTTCAGAAGATAACACCTAGCCTGAGCCAGCTCTAGGAAGCCAGAATTTGATTTTTGAAACCCAAAGTTTCATAAATAAGCCTTATTGCAGAACACTCAAGCAGCAGGAGGCATGTGCAGACGTTACTGTAGAGAAAAAGACACCTTTTCTTGCCGTTAGGTGCAGATCCAATTCAATTACTAAGAGGTTTTACTACTTATTTAGGCTCGGGACTTCATTAAAGACCACAAGCTTAGAGGAAGGTGACCAAAACCCATGTTAGACTTGCAAGTCCACTGACATGCTTTAAATCTTACCAGAAGATACCAAAAGGAGACCAAGACTCTAATGCCTACACACCTTGAAGTGCCTCTTGTCTTTAGTGGACATTCTCAATCCAGAACAGGAGCTGAGGGCTTGCAGGGGGGTTGGTGTGTGCACTGCTGCTGCTACATAAACAAAATAAGGCTGTTCACTGTTTGTTCTTCCATCAGCCATATGCTTACAAAGAATTTAAAGGCCAAAATTTTAAAAATAGTTGTAGCACGACAAAACTGTTAATGAAATAATTAGCATAAAAATGTCAGATTTCAGCTGGGTTTGTCCGCAGGGGGTAGAGATTCTAATTAAAAAGACAAGAGTGAGTAAAGGATGAAATAGACAGGAGCTACATGGGTAACGCTATCTTCTTTATTGTAATAATCACTTCCTAGTACTATCAAAATGAAGGCATTGATAATAGAAATGTTGAAAAATGGAAATAAATGTACTTGAATTATCCCAAGAAAAAAAAGGAGGAAAGAAACCATTTATCCAACTGCAAACCAAAGCCTCCATGCCTGCCAACATCCTCGACTTTTCACAAAAATAGGCTATGTATAATGTCCCAAAAACACAGCAACTTGGACCAGAAGATAAAAACTCATTCAGAAGTTAAGGACTTTTCTGAGAGGGTCTCCCCAAAGCTGCTCATTTTGAGTAAAAGTGGATAACTAGCACAAAGGAAGAGACATGTTCTTCCAGTGCATGCATGGCAGAATAGCAAGCGGTCACTCAACATGGTAGACAATTGGCAGTTTCTGGTTATAGAATGATAAATCATGTAGCAAAAAAAACAATGAACCAAACTGACACATATTCATTATCATCAGGTTCTGGGAGAGTTTTACATATTAATTTCTCAATGAGACAAAAGCAAATGCAATGTCACAGCACTTGCATGTGGAAGCAAAAATCTCTGTGAAAAGGTAAGTGAAGACTCTTTTCCCTAGGCTGTCTCCTATATCTGAATGGTGACACCCTCAGGTCCTCCCGTTTTCCATACTCTGGAAAAGGTGGGAGCTGTGTTCCTCCACCCCTCATGATCTTGCTGCTTTCCACCATGTCCTCTGACCTCTTTGGACAAAATAAGCACAGACCAGCTCCACTAAGCATATGGGATCTTGTTGCCTTTTTACTTCTTCAGATTGCAGTAAAGGAACTCAGGTTTTGTCTAAAGTTTTCTAAACTATTCATATGTTCACTTTTTTCTTTTTTTTTTTTTTTTAAAGAGGGAACTGGAGAGATATTCTATGATTTGAGGGGAAAATTGTATGAACTAGAAAAATTCTTTTTAGTCATAAATGCTTTCATTCTGCTGCTGTGATCAAAAGCAATGTGAATGGACAGAATACTGCTGGTTTATAATTTGACTTCACAACATTTGAGGAAATTAATTTTCAAACATTTCTACTCAACATTTAATGGTTGATGTTCCCAGGGTTAGCAGACATGGAGCTGCCATCAGGAATGCCCTAGATATCCTTTACAGCAGATTGTCAGGCAAAGCCTCCCACTTGCCTGATTAAACAGGATTGTTCTTCTTCACTAGATGCAGTAAGAACACCTATCAGCATTTTGAATTTTTGGTCAACAACGAATCCTTCGCAAAGATTTCATTTTTCTTACTTTAGTGGGAGCAAGAATGGGTTGTATCATTTCTGGGTTGATACAACCAGTAGCCTTTTAAGGAAATGAAGAGCCTACAATTTTCTTGCAATTAGAGGGAAACTATTAGATAGTATAAATAAATAAAGCTCAAAGTTCCTGCTGAATTTGGTGGCATCTTGCAGTACACTGCAAGTCTTAAAAGTGACACAGTATGAAAAACTACCCTTTAAACCTGAATCAATTACATTCTGCTTGGAACTCCCTATGAGGTAATGCACAAAACAAAATTCAAAGGCATATTCTGTATAGCAAACACAACTGAAAAATCAGCAGGAAAGAACTTAGAGTGTGCCAAAATACTCCTTCTATTTGTTAGTTGAGATCATGAAAGAAAACCAAAATTGAGCCTTTCATTTTAAATGATAGCTTTCCTTTCAGTTCTCAAATTCAGATCACTCATCCAGAAATACAGGTAACTAACATATATCCTATGTTGCCTAACTATGCAACATCAAGAGTTCTGGGAGGGTTTTATCTATTCAAGAGCACAACAATACTGGTTACTGCTGATAATGTGTTATCATCTACAGATACCATACCTGAGGAAACCACAGACAAGTGGTTTATAACTGTGTATTTAATCAGTGGTTACCACAACAGGACTCTGGTTTCATTTGGATCCACCAATGGCATTAATGTTATATAAAAAAAAAAAAATCAGTGACAGTCCTTCTGTTTGATAGAAAGTTACACCCTGAGATTTCTGTGGAGGCTGCTACAGATAAACTCTACAAATCTGATGGGGAAAAAAGTCATAGATGTTCAGATATGATAATCAGCTATAGAGATCCGAGAATCCCTTAACACTGCCAGGACCTAGGAATGGTATGTCTAACTATATCTGATTAAAATATCCTTAAGGGTTTATTTCATTTCTCAGAAATAAATTACCTAACAAACCTACATCCTTTCTTGGTATTTATTTTCTTCTTTTTCTTGTAACTCCCTTCCTTGTAACTGAAAGTGCTGAAGGACAAGTCTTGCTGATTGTTTTGAGGGTTTTTTTCTGGTAATACTGTAAATGAAAATACATTTGACTAAAGCCTGTGGAAAATGGAATTTGTTATGTCACAGCAATCACTCAGCATGTGTACAGCTGAGTTTGATGATACCAAACCCTGCTTGTTATAAAACCAACAGCAATGGCCTCAAGGAAGGAAGGGTAAATGAAGAAAAACTGATGGCTTGGGGGCTCAAACTAGTTTGGGTCATCAGGAGATAAAAGGGAATGTTTTAACTCGCCATTGAGGTGCTATTCCAATGCCAAGGCAGGGGAGTAGAGACCAAATTAACATCTCATGTCTCATTTCAAACAAATTCCCTGTCTTTTACAAAGTCCTTTTTAGAATTGAGAAGGGGGGGAAAATTTTGTGCTATGTATATATCACTTGAAGCACTTTCTGAAAAGATTAGTAAGGGCATAACAAGAAATACTGGATTTTCAATGGAGCTT
Organism: Erpornis zantholeuca; assembly: GCA_013400515.1. Taxonomy (NCBI): domain Eukaryota; kingdom Metazoa; phylum Chordata; class Aves; order Passeriformes; family Timaliidae; genus Erpornis; species Erpornis zantholeuca. The sequence goes on from VZTN01014875.1 coordinate 70,813, forward strand.
GTCATGGGACAACTTCAATTCCACCCACTGAAAAGAAAGCAGTACACACTTCCAAAAATTCGTCAATGCCCCACTTTTTTATGTTAGTTCAATTCAAGGTGACCTGATCAGAAAAGCTTCATCTTGGAAAGAAACGAGAGCCTTACACCAGTGTCTGGATCAAAACAGAAAAACTTTTATCCCTCCAAATCTTTCTTATTGCTATCTTAGTGCTGAAAACACAGTGAAAGCACAACAGATCCAGTACAAACAAGGCTGACTCCACCAGCATCCCAGTGGCCTGCCAGCCACCAATGCTGGACCAGGAGGTCAGACAGTGCTGTTGCTCTGAACCACTTTTTAACCTGATCTCTAAACAACTGATCAACAAGCATACAATAAACTGCAAGTTCTTCTGTAGATAGAATAATAATAAGAGAGAACAACAGTAAACAAGAATCATAACTCCCTACAAATCTCACCCTATAGTATCTCCTGATCTTGTTTGATAGCTGGGAGAACACAGACTCTGAGCACAGCTCCACAGCAGAGAGCCAAGAACAAAGAAGGGAAGCTGGAAGTGCTTCACAGAGGATATTCACCAGTGTGGGTGCTTACTTTTTTTAGCCCTATTTTTCTTCAGGGCTGGAGAATTGTTTGATACAAAGGAAAAATAATTTAAAGAGAAGCAGAGATTAAAAGCAAGCAGATGAGGAAAAGTAGAAAGATAAAAAAAAGCCCCTAAGGGCAGGGAAAAAAAGAAAAGGCAAAATTATGTTGCCCTTCATTGTATGAACAAATAATAAAATGTTTCTGAAACCCACCCACCCTTTGCCAAACAGTATTCAGATAGTCCCTCCACCCAGAGGACTCAAATTCTTTAGTGTAAGAGATGGAATAGGGCAATGTTCCATCCAGCCTAATTAACCTGTCTCTGATGGTCACCCATATGAGATTCTCAAGAAAGAGTTAAGCAAGGCAAACATACAGCCTCCCATTAGTGACTCTGATTTACAGACATCCAGTAATGCAGGATCTCAGTACACTTATAGAGTCCTTCATAGACCTATGTTTCCAAAATTTTTTCCATCACTGGTGCATCTACAGCATCTTAGGCCAAGGAATGCCACAGCCGCAGTGTGCTCTGAAGGGGTGAACTTCCTTTTGTTTTGAACAGCTTCCTGCCCAGTTTCCCTAACCATTGTATCATACAGCAAAGTGATGTATGATCCTATTTGCCTAGGACCTATTTGTCCTCTCCAGACCACATGCACTTCTCTGAATCTCAATTTTCTGTCTGTCGTTAAACAGGAGGAATCAAAACTGCAAACATCCTTTTAGGCTTAGGCATGCTATGGATTTGCATAGTATTAAACCTCAGATAAAAGCAATAGGACATTATGCTGGTTGTTCTCTATCCTTTTCTACTAATTCCTAATGTACAGTACTAATATTCACCACTACTGAGAGCTGGGCTGATGTTTTCACAAAAGTTGCTATTGCAATTCCAGTATCTTGTTCCTGAGTGACAACATCAAGTTCAAAATCCATCACTCTTGTGAAGTAAGGACTATTTCCTTCTCTGTGCCCCATTACAGTTGCATACATGGAATTTCACCTCATCTCTTATCATCCATTCACTCCACATTCTGAGGTCTTTCTGCAGAATTTGTAGCTGTTCTTCATCTTTGCAACCCAAAATAACTCAGTATCATCTGCATGTCCTTAAGTACCTCTTGCAGTACATGAACAATAACAGATGAATTTTCATCAGATTGTATTAAACAAAAAGCTAAAATTAGTATTACAAGCACTTGAGCAAAGTGCAACAAAATGCTATGCCTACAAATGACAACAGCATTCCTCTGATCTTTGGTGGAGTTGGAAAAATCATACAAAATTTGTTGTGATTACCACCTTTACACAGAGAGTTTTGGCTTCTAAACAATTCTCGACAGCTTGGATTATTTCTTTGATCAGCAGCATCAGAATGTAAGACATTATTGCCAATTCAGTGTGAAGCAATCATTTTGAGCCATAAGTTTAAGATCTGATGATAAATGCTGAAAAGAACTATTTGAGTTTGATGTTTTGACAAAGCAATACAAGCCAGAAGTACAACTGGAATTCAAACATTTTCAAAAATGGTCAGTCAGTGAATTTGGGTATTTCTAGAGCTCTGCTGAGGTTACTGAGGAACTGCAAGTAATACAATGGTGGAACTGTACCAGTGAAAACAATTAATTGTGAATGCATGGTGAGAGACCAGCTCACAGCTTGCAGCTCCTCTCAGGTTCTGGTTACAGCTGTAACTGGCCACAATTTAAAAGTAAGGAGCACATAATATAATGCTTTTGGTCAATGCTTGCTAAATATTAAAATTTCAGACACCCATACTTCGTAGATAATAGGACAGCACTACCCCATTTTTTTCTTCATTTTAATAAATAAAATAATATGAGTAAGTTAATTTCTATAAAAATACAATTTCCAAAGTCCTCTCTGTACTATCTGAGATAAACAAGGAAAACTAATTGAAGAGGTCATGATGAAAAAAAAAATGGATGAAGAAATAACTGTGGAAAAGTTTAATTAAATTCTTTGTGTAATAAGCCTCGCCTCTCTGGCTTTTGAACACATTGAAAAAATTTTGTATAGGTCTTTACAAAGTAAGGAGAAACACAAAAAGTTGTAAAAATGAGAAGAAAACAGAATATTGATGAAAACAAACAGAAAAACAGGATTAATATCACTTCAAGGCACCAGATTATCTTCTGATAATTCCTATTTTCAGGGATTCAATTAATGAGTATCAAAGTGTGACTCCATCATTGTTTCCAGTAGACAGAGTGGGTTCACAGCTGTCTGCATTCCATTGCCCATTATTCAGAGATTTAAAGAAAAATCTGTACAGGTATTTATTTGAGAGTCAAATACTATGTTTAACAAGTAGCCAGAGGACAAGGCTTGGCTTTTAAGAGAAGTTGTTTTCTTTTATTGGTTTAATTCATTGAGACCTCTGTGTAAGAGTTGTGGCTCTTCATACTGTAAAGGCTCCCAAAACAGTCATCAAGTAAAAGGCTTCTAACACTACTATTTTAGGCTACAAAGTTTTTTATGAATAAATAGGAGTNAATCTAAGTAGCTTTACCCCAGCCCCAGCATCCAATGTAGGCAAGTATCAGGCATGTGTCCACAAGCCAATTTCCACCTCAGCTAAAAACAGCTCCCACTGAGGCAGAGCTAGACACATCCCAAGCCCCCATGTTACCAGGTGCCCACCAAGCCTGTGACCTTCTGCTAGACTGGACTACAGGCTAATGACTACAGAAGTTCATAAGTATCACCTAGTCTTTCAAATCACATTAGATGTGAAAAAGTCCTAAGCATCAGTGAAACCCACACATATAAAACTGGAAACATATGAACATTTTAAAGGGTGAAGAATACATGAAAGGTCTCCCATTTTTAGACTTTTCATGGACCTTCAATTTTGTCAAACTTGGAAGAGACTACAAGAAACCATCTTACCTTGGTAAATTCAGCTGTAGCTAGCTTTGGTACCTGCTTTTCTTGGCAGATATGTATCTGTTTCTAAAAAAAATCAAGCTGAGGAGACATCACAGTCTTCATAGATTTCCATCTATATTAATCAAAGGGGTTTTGTGCTCATTTACCTTAAACTGACATGCTCTTTTCCCAGTTGTGATGGACAGCAGTTTATTTTTATCATTTTCCAGTTACCCTTCATGCTTATGTAGAGAGTAATGAAACTTCCTTTTTAATTTTTAAGGAAAAAATATTAGTTCATCATTTCCCCATAGGTCACATTTTCGACACTTCCAACACTGCACTTCTTGTGTAGTG
>VZTN01014878.1:15958-29496 GCA_013400515.1 Erpornis zantholeuca
TTTTTTTTTTTTTTTTCCAAGAGAAATCTTCCGTATCTTCATGTGTCTTTCATAAGCAGTATTTTCCATAATCCATCAGATTTCATATTATCAGATTGTTTGAAGATGTATGTTCAGATTTCTTTGCTTGCTTAGCAGTATGTAAACATTGGAGACCTCAGTTAGATTTATATGACAAAGGAAGTGACAGGATCTCTTTGACAAAGCTAAGCAAGGAGTCTGAATTGTTAGACTTCTAGAAGTTGTAGGTTGAAATTAATGGTTAGGACCTGTCCTCCACCAGTGATGCAGCAGATACACAGTTTAATTCATCTCTGTAAGCCAGTGAGTAAACCCAGGGGTTCCTGTGGGGACTAAGGTTATTGCCCTGTTCAAAAGCTAGAACTGGTGTCTGTCAAGGATTTTGCCCCATATTTGAGAGCTGCCCTAAGTTTCTGTGGGACAATATCATGTCATAGAAGACATTACTCAAAATGGTGACTCATTAGGTCCTTCTTCTTATTTCTGAGTAGAATCTTAATTCTAGATTATTATAGACATATACATAACATAAAAAAAAAATGCGGATAGGATGTTATTATAAATACACTGAAGTTTGTGAAGTTATTTGCAAGTTCAGTTGTTCACTTGGAATTTGTAGGTATTTAAATAAATGAGTAGGGAGTAGACACATGTTGTGGGTTGAGACAAATTAGGAGGAAACTTCCTGAGATGAACGTGTCCTCTAATGGAAGGCAGATTTCAGCAGTCCTTACCCCACAGGTTTGAAAGGAATTTCTTGGAGGAAAATGAAAAAAACCTGTTTATTTAACAAGGACGGTGCCCGCAGGCAAAGAAACAGAGGTGAATAGTGTTAGACAATAAACCTTCTCGTTGTGGAGAAAGATGGTGGATATTTTAGAGTCCTGCTTGGCTTCCCCTGAGGACCTCCAGAGCTGGGGTGTGGCGCCCCAGGGCCTCCCCTCCGGGCCATGGTGTGGGGCTCCTGGTGATGTTCTGCTCTTTCAGACCAGAGCAAAGCTGAACAGTTCCAGAAGAAGAAGAAGAAGACGAAGAAGACGAAGAAGACGAAGAAGACGAAGAAGACGAAGAAGACGAAGAAGACGAAGAAGACGAAGAAGACGAAGAAGACGAAGAAGACGAAGAAGACGAAGAAGACGAAGAAGACGAAGAAGACGAAGAAGACGAAGAAGACAAAGATGACAAAGAAGACAACGAAGAAGAAGATGAAGAAGAAGATGATGACAACCACACAGTCCCCGGAAAAATTTCTTGCCTCAGCTAGCAGGCTAGCTAAAAAGCAGGAAGGGGCTCCCTTGGTTTGTCAGCAGTGAGAACCTGGGGGAGTGTGTGAGTCCTTAAACACAAACTGTGCTGAACAGTTCGCCTGGCTTCCCTCTCCCCTGTTCTGGACCCACCTTAAAGCTGTGAGACCCATTTCCGGGCATAAAGCAGATGATAGGGAAATATGGTACTACAATAAAATCACCCCAAGACATTATCACCCCAAGACAACACATGTATGGTCTTCTTACTCAGGATAAGAACATAATTTGTCACATCTCACAATTATCAGATCTACAGTTTTGGCAGTGGCATATCTTCTCTTGGTGGGCGTTTTGTCTTGAGAAACTTTGTTATAGACCATATGAGAAAAACTACCTGCTTATCACTAGAGTGTATGCTCTTGGGTGCTGCAGGTTTACTGACAGCAGCGTAGCAGATACTTACTGCAGATAAGCAGAAGAATGATCACAATGGGGTTTTATGGCATAGTGCTATGGCCAGATGTATTGTCATTGCCATCTATCTACTACATACAGATCCTTCGGATCAAGCCATCCAACTCTTTGTTTGGCGTCATCTGCTACTGTGGTGGAAGTTTTCTAATACCATAAGCAATTTCTTACTAAAAAAACTGAAAACAGACCTTAAAATATACTATTTTCAAGTTAGGTTTTGAAACCCGTACGATCCTCTGCTCTTCAGGGCCACAGAAGTCTTTTATGATGTAGGAATATGTTTTATAATATAAGGAAATATATGTGAACAATTTATAGCATCACAAACCCTATTTATCATAACATTACTTAATCTCAGAAGATTAATTTTCTTTGAAGTAATCTTGAAAACCATCATTAGGAATCATAGGTCCTATGTTGTGGAATTCCAGGAACCATGGAAAATGCAAGAAAGAGTAAGCATATGTCCTACATTTCTGGTATGCTCTGAGTTCACCAGATTGGTCTGCATGTTCAAAGAAGCTCTGAAAGGGTCAGATTTGGCCAGCTGGGAATCCCTTCTATATCGTCCATATGTTTTAACAAGTGGAACGCTCAGTTCTTTCTTCTTCTGCTTGGAAGTGGGTGATGTTTGGAGGTGCTCACGGGGTGCCCACTGGGCTGGACCAGTTCCAGCACTCTGAAACTGTAACAGATAGGAAAAGGAAGAGGCATTCACAAAATAAATCTTTAACTCCTGTGCAGTGGAGAGAAATAGCTTCCTTCAGGCGACACAGAGAGCAGCTGAACTAGGCCCCTGCGTTCAATCTCTTATCAGTGACTGCAGGGAAGCCAGGGAAATAGCTTAATTGGTCCTCTCTGATACACTGGTATAAATAATGATAAAATCTTGCTCATTTTCTCCATAATTTGAGATGAAATTTCTACCAAAATGCATAAAATTCACCATTGTAGTTCTATTTTTATGGTTCATGCCCCATTCACTGAATAAAAAGCACATGGAGAGGGAGAGAGATAAATGGAAATCAAGTTAATACTGAGGAAAAGTGTCAAGTAAAATCCTTGGAAAGTTTCAAGGTCAACAACATGAAGAAGTGTGCATGAAACCTAACAATTTAGCAAGTAAAAATGACCTCACACTTATGAGAAGCCAGGTAGAAGGATATGGCTTTGCATTTGTCCTACTGCTGTTCATATTTCCTGTCATTTTAGTTTGTTGTTCTTAATAAGAGATTATTGGAGCAAGTAAGCAACATAAATTGACACCTCCATGTGTGGCAGGCAACAACTGCAGTGCAACTGAAGGGAGAGTTCTCACTCCAAGCATCTGAAGACAGTTTTTCCAGAGGAATCTCTCAGGACTCATCACTACTCTTCAAACTGAGACAAAATTACAGGCAAACATTCACTTACAGTTGAATAGCAACAAAAAGCTTTATAAATGAGAACTTCCTTAGCCCAGGAATATTTAGGATTTCACAGTTATGTAAAGTACCTTTATGACATATTATAACACACTTTTGGTATTTATGATATACCTATTGCATAACCAAGGAACTTTAAGCTGTAGAACAGTGCTGTTATAGTTTTAACAAGGTTATAATTCCAATGAGATACATTTTGAAGCTATTAAAAAAGTAATACATGACCTTTTTTAGCACATTTTTCCATCCACTTTAAAAGAAATTTTAAAAGTCTGTCAGAATTTTAGATTTCTTTGGATGCAATTTTGCATGTCTGTTTTGAGGGAAATTTTGAAATTTTCAAAGCTTTCATGTAAAAAATAGTAAGCATGTGTCTTCAGTGACACTGATTTTTCCCTCACTTGAAGAAAATACAGCAGCTGTCTGCCACAACAGTTACAAATCCGTCAGGTTATGTGAACTGGGGAAAAAACAAAGAACATTGTGTCGAAAGGAATGCCTACAATTTCTGAGAATTTGAGCTGCTTGTTCTGTGTCCCTGGGTTTTTTGGCTTTTGCTGCACAGTAAAGACTTGAGAAGCATTCCAGTTGCAGTGATGGCTCCTTAGACAGGTGGTAATGCCATTACTGTCTGTGTAGCCCTTGCAACCCTTGGTCTCCTTAGGCTAAAGGCTCACTAGCTTTTCCTGGTCCTTAGCAAGCTCCAAAACAAACTTCTAGAAAATAAGGTAGCTTTAGATTGAAATATTGCCCGTATTTGAAAAGGGATTTACCAAATATACACGCCTCTACATAGTTTATCTTATTTAAAAGTAATTTTCCAGGAAGAAAATTCTGAAAGCGCTAACCATCTCTTTTCAGACCTATGACATTGCAGTTAGTTGGCCTCCCCTGAAAGAGTGACTGAGCAGTCAGGGATAAAAATAAACCACTGGTTCACATGTCATTCATGCTCACAGAGAAAGATTCAGGACATGCTGACTAAGCAGTGTTTGACCAATTAAAGTGGCTCTATTGTGTTATTTTTTATGAACTACACCAATAATTACTATGACTATTAAATGAGTGTCAAAAGTTGCAATGGTTTATGTTTAGGCTAATATTCCTAGGTTATCTGTCCTTTGTGCCTATCAAGTTTTTTGTTCCTTTTAACCTCTAAAGAGGGAACAGGAAGAACTGTTCTAGTTCCCATAATATTTAACTTTATATGATTCTCAGGATCATTTTTAACAAGCTCTTCTACCATACCTAGTGCAGGGACTAAATGAGTCTACGTTGCTGATATACTTTGCTGTTGGACCGTGATCAGGTGCCCATGCTAGTTTCATTAGCTTTTTTGGCAGTGGTTTACGCAGATGATTACAAGCTGCAGCTAATCCATTTTCAGGGTCTAGCAGCAGTGGTAGGAAATTATTTTTAGGGGTTTATTTTACATCTGCTGGAGAGACAGAAAACATAGTGGTACACCACAAGTCGGGCAGTTCAAGGATGTCCTAGCAGTCCTTTAGGGTGACTTTTTGCTATTGTCTCCTCGACATGTTTTGTCTGCAGGGAAAATTCAGGAACACTGTGGATTGGTGTTAACTACATGGAGCCATGTTATCAGAACTAGCTCTTGCATATCCCTCTTAGCAATGATGAAGAGGTGTGTTTCTCTCTAGGCCAATGGCTATTTTAACTTCTAGCTCTGACTAAGCCCGTGGAGCAGGAATTAACACCCAGAGCTATGGAAGTGCTCGTAGCATGATGTGTGTTAGAAAACACAGAGCCTCTGAGTTTGATTACTCCTATTCTTTCTCTTCAAACCATCTCCCCTAGACTGCCTTTTCAGACAGACTCCTTCTGAACAGAGAATGCTCAGGTTATGTCCATAACACTCTGTAACAGCATGTACTGAAGGGTTAGCTGAGTTGGAACTGTAAAGTGTGCATGATAAATTCTAGAGCAGTTTGCAGTTTTTCTCCTAGGTAATACCTAGAGGAGGTGTATCTAGATGGGATTCACATGCTGCTAGCTTAAGCATTAACATGCTTACCACCCCAATGCAGACACCCAGAAAGGCAGACTGCTTACTGGACAGGTGGCCACCAGTCAGACAACAGAAGTTGTAATAATCTGTTCTTTGATCTTTCTGAGGTTTCCAAAATTTCTACTGTTTTCTAGCTTGGATCACAGTTTAAACAATGATAACATTTTCCTCTTGAGTCCTTCAGTCGCTAACTTCTAGCATGTCAACAATTTCATTTCTATCAGTGTTTTTTTATCTTTCATGTATTTCACAGCTTCGACTTATATCTCATAGCTCAAAATTCTTAAGAGAGCAAGTAAACCAATATCACACATTGGTAAACAAAAAAAAAGGATGGTGGTTCATAGACATTTACAGCTCTGGGTGTTTCACCTCTTCTACTCAGCAGATATTCTCAATCTTGTTCAGGAAACTTTATGGCTGCCCTTTTCTTCATGATAAATAAGAGCTTTGCTGATGCTGATGTTCTTCATCCCCTCCTGTTCCATCCTGGATGCTCATCTGTAGTCTTTGGGCAAGAGCAGCTGGGACATGTTTGGTGTGGCCAAATTTAGGGACATAAGACTGAGGGTCAGATAAGTCACAGCAGGCACTGGTGGCATAGTGAAGAGTACTGGAGAGATTCTGTGTGTATTGTCTTCAGGAGATGACCATACTATGTTTATGTGTTCACATTATAGGGCATATTCACATTGTTGGGCAGATTCACATATATATAGGACAGAACTGGTGATTTGCCTTCATATCACAAAGGTAGTCTGTTGCAATGGTCTGTTCCCCATAGGTATTGTAGATACTACGTAAAATATCAAATTTACCTAAAACAGCTCTTGTTTTTCAGGTGGGATTGGCTGGCATGATCACTGTCTCTGTGCCATGTATCTTTGTTTCTGCATAGTATTTGAAATCAAATAGCTTACTGACCATTTGGTCACGTCTTTTCTTTTGGGGATGAAATAACTGAACATTTCTAATGTAAAGTCCTTCTCTGTAGCTCAGATTTGTAACTTAGATTAAAGTCACGTTTATTTACTCTAGGTCTTCTTAGAGCTAGCCTGGGCCAACAGCCATAGAAGAAAGAAATATAGCACCAGACTGGTTTGGTTTGTGCCAATTTTTGATAGAGATTATTCTAGAGTCTTGGTAACTGCAGAAGTTAAAAAGAGTGCAATAATCAGTGTGACACTGAAAAAACAAAATTGAAAGCCTATTTTTAGAGACAGTTTCAAGTTCCCTTTGGGACAAAAAAGTGCTGGAGATCACTCTGCAGCAACAAGTGTTATGTGATTGCATCAGTTGCATTAAAGCTTTCAAGTGTAAATCTCTTCAAAGACTTTCCATATGAGGAAAATGTCATTTGGGAGACTTGGGTAAGTGTCATGGACCCGGCAGAATGTAGTCATGGACTTCATTCACTGAGCTGGATGGCTTCCCAGCAATCAGCAGTTCCCATGTGGCCTGAGACAAAATTCAAAAGATAGAAGTTGCTATATTTGGTATAAGCCAAATGTAGTCTGAGCCATTAGAGCAACAAGGGGGTCTTTAAAAGGGTGATTCTGTAGCTCCTAGACAAATAAAAAGCTTGAGATTCACCCAGAAGTTTTGATGCCAGGATGATTTTTTGCCTTTTCTTTTATGCCCCTTTTATATACCCTTTTATATAGTTTTCATGTATTCTTAGTGCTTTTAGCCCACATACTTGTAATTCTTCAAGTCTGATAACTTAGCTGAGACCCACTGTTCTGTTAGGCCAGGAGACCAAACATCCTGGAAGCCTCACAGTCAGGGATCAGAAAGGCCCAGACACCAAGGTCCTTTCTAGAACACATTCTGTAAACTGAGATAGACCCATCCAGGGGGGAGATTCCTCAGAATGGGGGAGCCATTCGAGTCTCTCATTGGGGAATCTTTGATAGATATGTTAATTTGCAAGGCCTATAAATTGTATTTAAAATGTATTGTGCATGTCTATTTTGGTGTGCATTTCAGCACATTCCACCTGGATGATGTGGTGCACCTAAGGATCCTTAGATAAATACCAAGATAAAAACCCTTTTTCCCCTTAACTGTATTTGGCTCTTAATTTTAAGACCAGGGAAAGGCACCAGTTTCACCTCCAATGTTCCACCTCCACTTTCTAGGTCTGCCAAGATTTTTTAAATTGACCTGACAAATAGGATTGAATAACTGCCTCTTTCAACAGCAGATGGGCAGTCAAAGGCTATTGGGGAAGCAGTCCTCTGGCAGAAAAGAGGGATATACATATTCTGACTCAGAAATTCTTAGATAAACATCAGTAATTATCAACGAAGAGGCTGCAGTAACTAAAAGCAAGGACCATCATTCTGGCAAATCTTAAAGAGATATCAGATCTTTGAAGAATTAAAGTTGTGGTTCATTTTTATACCTTTTCACTGAAATCTTCTGCATATTGTTATTCATTGTACTGTGCCCGTACACTCCTAGTAGCATTTTGATATGGCAACCAGGTAAATTCCATCTGACACTTAAATTTTCATACCAGTGGTGTCTAAGGACCTATGAAGAATGAGGTATTAGGATATAATATAATACAGTTTCTTATAATATAATACAGTTTTCATATTAAACGTAGAAATTCTCAATTTCCAAGACATGTAATACAACAGCTTAGAAAACAATTTTATGTGCAATACATATTAAGTTTTGGCTATTATAGATCAGCATATCCCAGTGAAGCCAGTGGAGTTATTCCAGTTAATAGTAGTTAAGAAATATCTTGGTCTTAAAATGAATATTTGTTTTTTAAGCACTACATGCATCCTTACAACACAGTCCAGCAACTTGTGTCTCTCCTGACACTCATATGGCCCCATGTGCCATCTAGTGGAAAAGGTCAACCTTAAAAGATACTGTAAACCTGAGCTAGGAGGGTTTACAGTGGAAAATTAAATGAAAAAAAAAATACTACGGAGAAAGGGAGTCTTTTATTCTGAAGATCAACATATTGTCAAGTGCAGATATTTTACAAGTAGGTAGAGAGGGATAGTGTTTGACAATTTGTAATTAGTATTAAAATTATCTCCAGTATAAATAAACAATTTTGAATATTTAACTGCATAGAAATCAATATTGTCTGAGTGACAAAAGAGCTTATTTTCCTTATTCTAGTGGTTAGTCTTGATTTCATAAAGGCAATCTGGAGAAGGACAAGAATGATAAAAGATAAAAATAGAAAAGTGCATGTGGAACTCAGAATTTGAAGGAAGTAGTAAGAGCAATTCTTAGAAATGATATCAATTTTCCTGCTGTCTGAAATGCAAATATAAAATAAATCAGTGGATGTAAACATAACAAATTATACTAAGATTTATTTCATGATTTAAAAAACACTCAGGCTTCATGGGGTTTTTTTCCTTTCGTTTTGCTGTTTCTCTCCAATTAGTCTGCTCTAGACATCTATTTTGTCTCTTTTTTTCTCTTGTTGTTGAATATATCTGCTACAACTTCTGTCTTTCTTCAGTCTTTCCCCTCTTCAGGAGCTGATTACAGCTGTTTTTGCAGATCCACTCTCCCTGTCTTATCTTAATTTTCCTGTAGTTTATAGTATGTTTGTGACTGCAGAACTGGTTTAACTGTATCACCTGCCAAATAATTCCTACAGTATGCATCTTCACGGATGCTTTTCTGAACCAACTTTTTCCTAACTCTTAAGTCATAGCAGCAGTTCTTACTGTACTAGAAACACATAGAATATAAGCAAGGCCAGGGAAGTCCCTTCCATGGAGCTGGACATAGCAGCAATGCTCTTCGCATCATGTGCTTGGAGGAAAGTTTACCTGCAGCTAAAACTTTTGTTCTGAGACCAGACAGGCAAAACCTTGTTGCTGATTAAAAGCAGAGTGAACTAAGATCCCCACAAATGAAATTTTGGGCAAGATACCAGTGTGTCAAAGTTCATATTCCCTATGCCTTTGCGTGCTTGAGTCTTAGATACAAGATACTTGCTAGAAGAAATAGCCCCATAAATTATACATGTATATATCTCCTCCTGTTGAAAAATCTCAAACCTTCTCAAAGACTCAGAAAAAAAAAAGCAAAAAAAAAAAAGTCCAACAAAACAAAAGTGGGTCCTAACTGTTCCCACTTTAAACATTATATGTATTCATTATATGTGTGCCTACTGCAACTTCAGCAGCAAGGTCAGTTTCACTACTTTTGACATGCTACAAAAGTTGACCTGAAAAATGCAGGCAAAGACACAACAAAAGTTATGCCAGAAGCTTTAATCTCAGCAAACATATTGAGGATTTTGTGAGAAAAAGTGTACTCCTCAATCCAAAGAGTACGACCCTGTCAAGTAAGTCTCATCATTGCTGATAGGCTTAGAGGTGTGGAAACTTCTCAAAGAAAATATTCCCCAAAATATTTTACAGCAGAAAGTGTCAGTCAGCTGAAAAGACAGGAGTTGCTAACTCCCCTCCTCTTTTTTCTCTCCTAATGGATCTCTGACTAGATGAAGCCATATCTGTATGTCTTCATACACTAACATCAAACAGACATTTGCAGAAGAACCTAGCACTTCATTTTGTCACCTTCTGATCCAAGACAGGGCTTCCACCAACAAAGAATATCATAACATGGATTAATTTCTCTGAAAGGAAAAACACTGCCAGAAAGTGTCGAATTTAACTTATTCCAATTACATTGCTAAAGCAGTTTTATGTGTTGTCTGGCCCCGCCACTCACTGCTTTAAAGGCATAGCTTTTTTATGAGCATACTTCAAATCTGTGAAATGTGTATAGACATGGAAAACATAATCCTGAGCTGTGGAGATTCGGTGAGTGTATCTATGCTGGTATCCACTGGAAGAGCACAATGATGATGAAGAGGAATTAAAGAACTAGAGACTTAACTTCCACAAGTGCTTGCAGTTGGTGCCAACTGGGGAGCAAGACCTTCCTTCTCAACAGGCTGGTCATAAGTATGTTTTCTACCTGTGAATATATACACAAGTATAAATATCTTTAGATATCTATAGATGTCTAGATAGATAGATAGATATATCTCACACCTGCAGAGGTTTTTCAAGTTATTCCAAAAGTGTGTTCCAAAGAAAACATGCACATAAAATATGGTGTATTCCTTTCGCTTTATAAAATGTTGGTACATTATGCTAATTTCTAAATCAGGAGGAACATAGTACTAAAACTACCCATGCTCATGAGAGTGGGAAAGATGCTAGCCCATCCTGGGACAAAGACAAGAAAAAGCATGAAAATCAGAAATTACTACATTAATTTGGGATAAAATAATTAAAAGGTAAAGTATATTAATATTATGTTATAAGTTTTTTGGCATGAATTTATTAAAACACAATCCAGCAGTCAGAGCAGGATAAAAGCAACTGTTGTTGTAATGGTTGTAATGGTTGGAATCAGCTTTAGCATTAGAAGAAAGTTCAAACACAGTAGAAAGGAAATGCAATACAATAAAGCTGTGACTCTGGGGACTGATTGGGATAATGAAATGCATTTAGATGAATTCTGATGGGCAAAGTATTATTACAGAGGAGCTTATAAACAAGAGGAGAATAGATGAAATTTGCCACCATAGCACTGCACTGTCATGGTGACTTTTATTACTACAGAACGTATTTCGAAGGGTGAAAGTTACAGTACTTGGTGTTCTAATAACTAATCTAAAGTGACTGCCTCTATTTCACTGAGCTTTGTTGTTCATCAGTATCAAAAACATAGACTCTGTGTCTACTCGGCAACAGAACTGCTAATGCTCTGTTCATCGTGTCAGCTGTGAGTCTCCTCTGCATGCTAAGACCATAGAGCAGACATTCTGCACATCTATAAAATCCAGGGAGGCTGTGGAAGTTTGCTGTTTTGCCTGCTCTGTGGGGGCCTCCTGTGGCCTAAATTAGATGGCTCCTTCTTTCACAGCAAGACAAAAATAACTCCTGAGTTATGATTTGTGAAAACAGCAGGGCTAAGGCCAAGATCAGAGAGCCGTGATTTGCTCCTTGAGTGTTTGGAAACATTACAAATGATATTTCATTAACTTTTAACTTATATATAATTTCCTTTATGCAAATACATTCTTTCTTGTTGAAATGTTCATCATTTTATAAACCCAAAATTTGACTTGCCTCAAAATGGTAATTAAAAACACCCAGATTTTAAATTTGTATAACTTTTTAATAGATTTCTTCTCCACACAACCATGTAATCAAATCTTATTAGAAACTGTGGGACATGGAGCAATTATATAATTTCTTTAGTTTCCCAAGTCTGTGTTGATAGTTTTACAAAATTTTCTTAGTCTTAGATACATTTAGTTTTAAAGGAAACTGAATCTTTGCAATTCATGGAATATTGTTTTAGAATTTCTGTGAATGGTGCTGAAGAAAAGAGGGTAGGTGAGAAGATGATCTCTACTGCATAGTGTAAATGTATTTAAGATAGCATTAAAATAACTTCGCATTTCATGAAACGTAAGATATTATCAATGGCTTGATTAATTGTAAACAGAACATCTTTTCTCATCATTTCTTGTTCTCCTTAGATTGCATGTTCTGGGTGGGATTTTGTGTGTCTTTCACAGGGTGTGCTTTCTTAGCACACAAAGTGTTTTGGGCATTACCACAGTATAAGAATATGTTTCAATATTATGATTCTGCTTGCAGCATATCTGATTTAAGATGTCTTAACCAATTTCCCATTCACTTGAAATTATTTCTGGTTCTGCTCCATGAGGCTATCACAGACACTCCTTTGTGCCTATTGCAGAGTTTTTGTGATCTGGGAAACTATGCCTTCCAAAAAATACAGCCTCTTGTTATTTCTTGGGAAAGGACCATGCAAAGATCTGGTAGATGATGCAGTCATGCCATCAAAGAGCACAACTAAAGAACATTGATCTCTTGCAATAAATAAGAAATGAGCACCCCAAGGTGAGGGGGAAACTCAGCTCTTAAATCACACCTGCTGCTGAAAGTAAACTCTCATTCATTAGTCCTAGTGTGTTTTCAGTTCATAAATGTTTGTCTTTCATAAGTTATTAAGTACCTTGCCCCACAGCATGATTTGTAACACCTAATGACAGCTCATATTTTACCTGAGCAGCCTGTGAAGCATGTTGAGTTCATGCCCTCTGTAAGATATTTACATCATATGTCTCCTTATTCTTTCTCACATCTGTTGAGGGCATATAACAGAAAGGCAACATGAGCCCCAGAGAAAGAGCACATGAGCTTCACAGCAGGAACTATTCTGACTGCCAACAAAATAAATCATATTACAGGAGGTAAAAGCAAAGCCAATGGAAGTATGACTTGAGATGCTACTATGAGTAGAACTGCTTTCATTAATTGTGTTTGCAGGCATTACCATGTCAGGCAATCACATCAAGGGAAAAACAAAGAGCATAAAAACAGGTGGGACAGACCACAAAATGCTCTATGTTATATAAAACTAGTCCTGAGTCCAGAACTGAGGTTAGTCAATAATAGGCAGTAGAGTGGTGAAGAAGAGGGGAAAAAAACTCTCAGCTTGTTCCTGCCCAAGAAATATTATTTGTATTGTGTGTGGATGTGTGAGAGAAAGGGTCATCCATTTGTCAGCTACAATCAGCCTTTGGAAAGTACCAGACTCACACAGCAGGTAGCAGGTTTCAGCAATCACCGTGCATCATGTGGGACTGGCTGTCAGTGGAGAGCAGGAAAGCAGAAGAAACAAGCATACAGGGAGGTCAGCTTGCTGCCTTACTGTCAGTTTCTCCCTCCTTCCCTCCCTCCCCCACAGCCTCCTCTCCTGTCTGTTCAAGCTCTACACAGTTGATGTGCCACGGCAAAACAGTGCAGTTCAAATGCATTTAGTAAACACAACTGGCCTAAAAAATGGTGGATGTTCAACAATCTAATGCTTCTCTAAGGCAAAGGTTCACAACCTACCATGGGTTTGTGTCGTATATCTATTTGATGTGTGTTCTAAGCAAGCAGCACCTTGCTGTCTATTGGGAAACAAACAGTTTCTCAAAACAGCTAACAAAAGTAGACCTGTCTGAATTCAGTCCTTAATTTGTAATAAATTGGTCTGCATTAATATGTGTCTTTAACTTGAGAGGAGTGATAGTTGTGATCACAGGCTATCAATAATCGGATAAAGCTTTTAAGCAGATGTACTGATGGAGAAGTCAGAAGAAGAAGCTTCACTGACATTACCTTGATTATTCCTGGCTCTAACCATGAGCCAAAGGGATTTTGAGGGTACTAATGTGAGGATCTCTCCCTTTACTAACTCCTCCACAATGTAATATGTCAGAATCTCTCCCTGGTAATCTCCCCATGGGAG
>VZTN01014878.1:32232-77211 GCA_013400515.1 Erpornis zantholeuca
AAAAAAAAAAAAAAACCACACCAAAATCACCCCCAAAAAACAAAAAACAAAAAACCAAAAAAAACCAAAAAAAAACCAAAAAACCCCACAACCAAACAAAACAAAACAAAAAAAGCCTCGGTGCCAAGCACATCCCTCTCAAATATTATTATTTTTATATGCATTTTTTAAAATTACCCGGACAGTTCTTTGTTAGCTGCAGGTCAAAGGAACCAGCCAGAAAGGGTTTTAATTTATCATCTCAGCCAAAAGCTGGCACCTAACCAGCAGTCTGAATCAGCAAAGTGTTAAAGGAAAAGCTTCAATGCTTTCCAGAAAGAGGAGGAGCTTAGGCAGATGCTTAAAGCTAAATATATCTGTAAGGGCTTTGCTGCATTTGAGAGCAGGAAGGCACAGAAATGCCAGCCCTGGGCTTGCACCTCCATCTTGACAAGAGTGTTTTGGTCCTGAGAAGAGTGTTACCAACTGAGTCCAGTATTTTACAGGCCAATCTGATAGGAACACTGCATGCCTGCATACATGCACATCCCATAGGTTTCACTATGGAGGTATGACAGTAATGCCACAAGTGAAAGGAAAGTTTTCTTCCCAACATTCAAAATGTTAATGGGACAGTTTTCAATATGAGAAAGAAGGATACAACGAGAACCTGAGATTCCCTACTTCATCTCAGAAAGAAAAAATGTCTTTAATGTTTTTACTGTTATTCTTGATCATTGTGTGATTATGTAGGTTGGTTATAATAGGGGCAGGGTGAAAAATGGCAGCTTTCTTAAATGAACTTTCTATGAAAAATTGTTAGGTGCAGTTCTGACAGGTGTTCAGGATCATCCCATTTTTCTGAAAACAGGAAAAGAATCCTCTGTTTTGTAAGATGTGCATCAGAATCAGGGGAGGAGAACTAGACAATGAACCACACATTCATTTGATGCAGGTGAACAGTTAGACACATTCAGTGGACTTACACAAGCTAAAGATGGAGCTTGGTATCTTGAGGAATGTGGACCAGTACTGTCAGTTGTCATAACCCCAGTTCATCAGTCTTCCTCTAAAACTGAAAAAACTAAATGCTTTGAGCATCCTAGAGGGATTTTCTGGAGAAGGAAACTTTTCTTTTTCTCTAATAGTAAATGATACCCCTGAAAAACTGGGTAATTAATCAAGCTTGCATAGCTGTGCTACTGTATCTTAATAAGATTGATTGATCACAGGGTATACTGTGATGGATGCAGGTAAAAGAAATTAATTACTGACCGGAGCATATTAGGAAGTTTTGGTCTACTGTGTTTGGTGGTGTATTGGCGAAGCTTGTCACACATCTTCTAGTGAAAAATGAAAAAAATAGCCCCATGGGGAAAAGAAATTACTATAGAGAGGAACAAGATCTAACAAAAGACTTTTTTTTTCATGGCTTTAGAGAGTGATGTAGGATGTAACAATTTGTTTAAATAAGGTGTGACACATTTTCAGACCTAGATCTTAGTAACTGAGAAACATAAATCCTCAATATTTCCTAATCTTCCAGAAATTAATGGCATTCTAGATGGCAGGTTTTGGAGAAACATTTCCTGGAAAAATTAGTGGGTTTTTTTAATGAACTATTTTGTGAGATGAGAAAAGAGATTTGAAAAAATTGCTATGAAGAATGAAAGTGAATAGCAACAAGGGGAAGAAAGATTTTAAAATCATAATTGTCCTAAAATTAAAAGAGGTAAGATATAAAGAAAACCAGAGGCAATACTTCAGCATTTACTGGAGTAAATACTGACTTACATCATGGTAAATCAAAAGACATTTACCATGAAGAAAAAAGAGCTTTTCAGGTAACAAACATCAAAAGCATACACAGGTTTAGCAGTCCTGTGCACACTTAGCACACGTTAGCAAGTGTAAAGTTGTGCTGTGGGAACATATAGTAAAAATAACACTAGCATAAGGTATTCTCTTACTGCCAGATCTGCCAAGCAAGTAGGAACTTCATTTTGCACCAGCTGCAGCATCCAAGTGGTCTACAAATGTGCCATATGGTCTGCAATACATAGATTGGTGCTCTAATACTAGGGCTGCCCCCCACTGTACCTAAGTATGTAGGACATATGCTACCCTGCATTACTTAATCGTGCATTACCTTGCATCTCTAGGCATTATTTTACAAATTTCTGATACTTTTTTTTTTTTTAATTTAAAGGATTAAATTTTCTGAATTTTCTGTGGAAACACACTTGGATTCCAGTCAAACATTGCAATGAATCAAATCTTAGTTGCACACCTCAGGTTATTTTTATTGAATTAAGCCTGTGAATCTATAAGCAGGTTTCTTTTCTTTGGCTGTTATGTTATGCTAGGATCTGTTTTGGGATGGAGTAGAAATGTCTCAGTGGAATTAATAGAAGTTTTCAAGGGGGTTATATATACACCAAAGACAATAAAGAGAGAAACACTAGAACACTGAAGAAGTTCAACATGCGAGTTCAATAAGCAATACTTAGGTTAGGATAGTTTGTACATCAGGCTAATCTTTAGTAGGATACATTGATAGTCATATAATAAAAAGAGAATTTGGTGAAAAGTTCTTGAAATCAACAAAATTAGAATGGAAGAATTGCTTTCTGACTCAAGAATTTCACGGTCCTCTATATTGTTCATAATTCTGCTGATTTGTGAACTCTCCATGTTGAGATTTTTAGGGTAGTAGAATAATTGCAGCCAGGCCTACATCAGCATTTATAGATATTATCTTTTAGGTGTTAATGGATAATTCATAATTATGTAATTGTCCCTTCTTCCAAAACTCGTACCAGTTAAATGATTGTTTTTCAGTGTATTTTGGTCTCAAAAAATTAAAATTTCGTAAGATGCTGGACATCATTTTGTTCTATATACTGAAAAGTATGACTTTTTTTAAAAAGAATCCTTATTTTAATCCACAGAGTCAAACTCTTCAAGGCTAGATAGTTTTCATTTTTATATATTTTGTATACAGAAAAAGTCAGCCTGTGAGTTCCATAAGCTCCTGATGGACAATCCCATTCAGCAGAGGCTTTGTTGTGTCAGTGACTTCTAGTTCCCACTCTGATCAGACTGTCTGCAAGCTGGCAAATGAGCAGATTCAACAGAGAAAAACCTCTTTAAAAATAGCTTATCTTTTAAACTCCTTTATTACAGCAAAGTAATGGCTATATTAGCTTTCTCTAACACATCTTTAAATATGAGAATATCAGTATAGCAGTGTAAAAGTCCTCAAAATAGCTCCATCTGCTTTGGCATTAACTGCTGCAGAAAACCCAGTCTGTGCCGTATGCAGCCTTGAATAAAAGACCACCTTTCAGGGGACTTACAGGGAACCTTTATAGGCGTCATGCCAGAGACTTTAAAAGTCCACCTTTTAACAGGGTTCATGCCAGAGAATTATGTCCCTTTTGCATTGTTACATGCTACCATGCAACATGACAACATTGAAATAATCCAGCATGTAAAAGCTAATAATGTTTAACATTATGTACAAATTTACAGCTAAACCTACTACCACTTCACATATTGATCTTAATTAATGGACCCTGATATATTTTTATATACACAGCTAACTTCCTCTTTAATTGTTGGAAGAGTAACCTGTAGATTTGTAAGACACTAGATGTACTCTGAAGGAAATTTTTACTTCTTTTTATGTCTATCCTAAACCAAAGCTATTCTTTGGAGATGTGCATGGGGAGGAGAAACTTAGAGCACTGGCCTTTGCTTCAATTGTATCCAGTAAGCATATATTTACAAGCCTATGAAATTATGCTGGGTTATCAATAGCATGATGTGACCAAAAGTAAAGGAGAGTTTTTTGTATTGACACACAAATTACTTTGGCCTATAATAATGTAATTTGACTTAGGTCATCTAGAGAACTAGGAGCAGGAGGTAGGAGCTCTAGTTTGTTCTTCCATTATTAGGCTTCTTTTTAGCTGTGTATGATTTCCAAATATTCAACTGGACTCATTTTCTAGATGGCTGTTGAGGAAAATGGGGAGTGGCTGAACAGTAACGTAGCATCATTTTGCAATGAATGCCACCATATGGAGACAACATAATTCATACCTTAAAAAGCTTGTACTGTCTGATCATCAACATGATTTCTTCAGTTATTGTTCAGTTATTATTCAGACTTGTGGGTCATGAGGCTGGGCAGCTCACTGGCAAAACCCATTTTTGTCTTGAATCACTTAGTGTGATTTTGGGTTTTGTTTCGGAGGGGTTTTCATTAATGGAAGCTTCTGTATTTGTGCATTTATTTGACTGTCTGTCTCAGGCCTCAATTAAGTTGAGATACAGTTCTCGAACTGGTGTTTCCATTTGGAAGTTTTACAGGAGCCATGATGACAGAAAGCTTAGTTCTCATTAGGAATTACAGTGGCTCAGCAGCACAGGTCATTTGAGGATGCTGATGCAGAAACATGGGATTAAATCAATTTTATATTTCCCCTTAATATCCTATCAGAATAATCTTCTTATCCCATATCATTAAATCACATAAGAACTTAAGATGACATCTAAACACAATTAGAATTTCCTAGAGGAAATAGCAGGACATTGGAGTATGGCTTCAAATACATATACAGGAAACATGTTCCTCTTTGAAAGGATTCTTTTCTCCAAACATCCTGCAGGGATTAAGCAATTCTTACTAGAAAGCCCTTGGTCTAACTCCCCTTGCAACCAAGAGCATTACGAGGTGGTCTAGGACAATTTAAAGTCATTATGGTTGAGGCCACAACTTTGAAAAATTATGGACAAGACATTTAAAATTGGGAAAGAGAGATAATTTTCTAATGCTATTAAAACTGACTTACTTAATATACAATGTGTGACGAATGAAAGAGAGAGGAATCTCTTGGCTCTTCCAGTCTTCTCCTATTTTTAGTAAGTGTGCACTACCCTTTACTGTATTTTGATTAGCAATTTTTTGAAAAAAGGGACTGAAACTTTCTTCTATCCATCAAAATAGGCATTATTTTTAGCCTGGATAGAGTGCAGAATGTTTAAAAAAGAGATCTTCATAGACATTCATAGGCTTAACAAGGTAAATTCCACGTTTAATTGTAAAGGTTTTCAGTTAGCAGTCAGGAATATACTCAGGCCACCACCAAAGACATAACAAGTATTTTAGTGTTTTGGTTCTTATTTTTCAAAATGCAACAGTTTCTTTCACTAATGGGTTTTGAGCAGTCACAATAGTGTTACATTCCTTCTTCATTTGCTGGATAATGTAAATGTTGTATAGAATGTTTGTCTAACTAAATGAAAAGTATATATATGCTGTGTCCATGTTCATGGTCGTACCATTTCACATCTTAAAGATTAAGGGAGCATTGATTCTTGTTGGTATAGTCTAGTTTTAATTCAACTGATGGCTGTCAATAAAAATATTTATGTAATTCAAACTTTCCAACTTTATTCAATCTTTAATAATGGGAAATGAGTTCCAGAGAAAAGTTAAGGACAAATAATTGAAGCAAAAAGAAAAAAAAATTCTCTATTGTTTGTTTACTGTTTTATCACAACCTTAATCCACTTGTTGTTCTGCTAGTTTATTTCTAATCTCTCCCTGCCACTTCACTCTTTTCTCTCAGGGTCAGGTCCAATAAAACCCCTGTATCTCCTCATCTTAGATAAGATGAAGCTATCTAAGACAAAAACTTCTTTCTGAAATCCCCCTTTGCTCAGCTGCCACCTAATGATGGTGGCATAATTCACTTAAGGTCTCACTGGAAAACTTTCCATAAGAAAATTATTTTATGGAGTAGTGACTAACACATTTCAGAACCCCCCAGCTAATGAGGATTCATTTAGCTGCCTCCTCAATCCCACTTTGCCCAGGAGAGTACCCAAGCATCAGGCAGTCTCTTAACTTGGAGGCAGAGGAGGCAAGGAGGAATGTGACTTGGTCTCTCAGGACTCTGAGCTTTCTGCAGGGACTCTGGGTTCGATTCAGGGACCACAGCTGTATTTTATGCAATGCCTGCTCGAAGGAATTACTCTGTAAAATCTCTGCTGGTTTGAATTTATTCTGCTTTCAATTTTCCATATCATAGGGAAGCACAGTATTAACACTGGCTAAGCAGAAATAATGGCAACCTTAGAGCTCATAAGAAGAGTATTTGTGGGCCAAAGTTTTCAAGACAGCTTACTTGAAAGACTGAGAATTTAACTGATAATTGACTTTTTTTTAAAATCCTCATTTCTATTTTTTCCCTCAATAAATTTTGAAAAGGAAAATGTTCTTACTTAGATTTCATTAGAATTCATTGCTGACCTATGCTTTGCTTCATCTGCAGTGTTGGATGATCGAAATGTGTCAACACAGAAGATCTAGCTAGCCAACAAAATGGAAGTTGTGTGGGAAGGTGTGGGACATGTGAAATATTGGGGAACCAGTTGAATTCTAGCCACAGAATGTCTCCATCACTGAAATTTGACAAGGACTCAGGTTCTTATGAGCTCTGCAGCCACCCCAGGGTCCACACCTAGCGTCTCTTACAATGCTAGCCTAC
The DNA here is from genome assembly GCA_013400515.1 of Erpornis zantholeuca. Lineage (NCBI taxonomy): Eukaryota > Metazoa > Chordata > Aves > Passeriformes > Timaliidae > Erpornis > Erpornis zantholeuca. Next base: position 38,772 of record VZTN01014878.1, read on the forward strand.
ATTTCAAGCCTGTTTTCACAGTTGAAAGCTGTCTTTCAACTGTAAAAGGACCTGTACAGTACACAGAGACAGTGCCACTAAGAGATTACTCATTCCTTCAAAGGCAGAAACCACTTTTCCCTCCCAGCCTCCTGCAGCCCTGAGTCAGGGGAGTGAGGATGAAGTGTATTTATAATGAATCTCTCTCCCTGCGCAGCGCTGATGCTCATCCATCATCACTCGTGACAAGTCCTTGGTGCTCTGTCCACCCAGAAGGTAAATCCATCCTCATCAGCCAGCGCTAAACGCCGCCCCAGCCCGGGGGGTGTTGCCCAGGCACGCTATCAGCTTCTGCTGCCTTTTCCTCTGGTTTATCAAGAGATGGCAGCAAAAAGCCATTTAACCTTTGATCTCAGTCCTAGGGGCCTCTGTCTGTCGCAGGCTCATGGCAGCTCTGCCCACCCAGCCAGTGGCTCCGCAGGGCCACCGGCCACCACAGCCGGGAGCACAGGGCAGTGGGGATGACAGCAGGGACCAGGGATCACTTCCAGAAGAAGGAACTGACAGCTGTGGGTGACACGAAACCTGACCACAGGAGGAGCCAGAGTTGTCCAGTGCCATCGATCAGATATGGATGGAGCTTCCCCTGAGAGAGGAAAAGGCATCTAGGGAGGGGTTGGGCATTAGGTGAAGAGGGATATTTCTGAAAATTAAGAGAAACAAAATAAACACATTGAAGATATCCCCCCTCGCCCCAAAAAACACATGCAAAGAGTAAATTCCTTTAGATGATGTAGACCTTCACCCTGGGTTCATGGTGGCCTCTAAAAAAGGGCCACAAAATATTCAAAATGTGCATGTTGATATCATGATGCTATGTCCAAGGTGAGGGATACAGGAAGGAGCTTTCTGATTCACTGTGACAAGATGACAATTCATTTTCTGCAGTGACATTTGTAAGAGCAAAAAATTGGTAACATAACATGGCAATAAAGACAGCTAGGAAAAAATATTTTAAAATTAGACATGATCAGAAATATAACACCTGACTCTTTTTCAAAAATTTTTTGTTAACTTTTTTGCTTAAGAAAGGAATAATTTTCAAAATATTTTGATTTAAACTGGATTAAAAAAAACCCCACCTTACCATGGTCATTAATGAATTAATGACCTCATAATCAAGTGTTTCAGGATGCTTTCAGAAACTGATTTCAGATAAAGAAGTTAAAGTCAGCTGCATTTCAAGTCAAGGCAAGTTCTGGAGCTTTCAGTGTTGCTACTTGCTTTTCAGTGTCACTGAGGAGCTGTCAACTGGTATGAAAAGACACCAGCTGCTGAAGTCATCCAGCAGCTCAATCCTTTCTCAGTTGGAGACAGAGAAATATACATGGATGGAAGTTCGGGGTTCAAAAGGATAGAAAGACCAATGTACCATGCAAGATGGTACATACCACCTTCCTTTATTTTCTTGCTGTCCTGTGGCACTCTTGCTGTCCTGTTGCATTTTATCCAATATTGGCCAAATTCCATTTTCCTATCTAGAAATGTGAATGGTGAATTTTTCTGCTGGCAAAATAGAGTCCCTTCACAGTGGTTAGTTTCACCTTACCTGAAATTAGAATTTGGTTTCAGTAGTAACAGCAAGCAACAAATAAGTGACTTTTACTATGTGGAAGCTTATGCTGTGATTGAGAGTTTTATCAAATATTTGTATCCATCATTTTCCATTGTGGTAGAAAGAATAATTCTGGATCAATAAAATTTTATATAACCAGAGCATTGTTCCTAAATTAACATCAAGAAATATGATCCAATTGATTGTTTTAAATTTCTTATATTTACTCTCACTTTTAAATTTCTTAAATCAGCTCTAATATCAATCAACAAGATTAGATTGAGAAGATCTAATGAAATTAAAGTAGTAACAGGACAAGTGAATAAACATCTCCCCAAAAAACATAGACTCCATAAGAGGTTTATTTCCTGAGGTATGTCTGACATTTAGTAAAAATTATATTATCCTTTTAATTTAATAAATGACATAACGTTTTCCTCCCTGCCTGGATGTTAGAAATCTAACAGATATCTCTAGAAGATGTATGTGTGAGCTCTGCTGCTATGGGTCAGTCTCCATGTTTGTCTCAGAGCACCCACCAATGATATATTTAATTAGTTGAAGGAGCCTTAAATTCTTTATGTCATGACATCACTAATGAAATCACCTTTGGAGGAAACATAAGCTTGCCATTCCAGAAAATTATCTTCAGAGCTCAAATGCCTGACCTCATAGGGTTTTGACCACGTTAGAATTCTAAGGCTTCCAGTGACAAAAATATAAGCATTAAAAAAATAATTTTGTGAAAAAGACATCACAGGAAAATTAGCTTTCCTTTGTATCCTTTTTCAGTCCGAGTTTTTTACAGCACTCACCAAGGAATGGCAACCAGCTGAGTGAGGCTGTATCATCATTAAAATTCTAGCCACTGTGCCACAGTCCTACTATCTATGCATGAAGACTTTGCAAAATCTCTCTCTCATCCTCCAGATGCCCCTCAGTTGAAGAGTAGGGGTCAGCTATTAATAGGTCAATAAGAATTTTGGAGCACAGCATTTGGCAGCTCACATATAATTTCTTAATTTGCCAGACAATTAAAAAATTAGTAGCAATCCAAGTTATATTGCAAGTATAGTATTAAAAAATTACAGAAAATAAGCATCTAAAATGATTCCTAGGTTGTAACCCTGGAAATTCAGGACCTCCCTCTCTTTGTCCAGTGGAGTTACTGTGAGTTCTCCTAAAAATCAGTTTTCTTCACTCCACACAGGACTTCCCTCCACTTAAATGTTATAGAATAACACAAACCCATGTGTGAAATGTGGTCAGCTTAGTCACTGCAAGGCAGCATGGTAACTATTAAGTTTCCTTTTTTGGTGTTAAGTTTTTCAGAATAGCAGTTTGAAAGATCATATCAACAGTTTAGGCTGCCATGGATCAAATACTGCAAACATTCATTGATGACATTCCTGTGGGTAGAGAACTTCATTCCTCTCTCAGCCATCATCTTTCTCTACTGCTGAGCTCTATTACACAGATATAGTGACTGCACTTACGAGTGCAAAGCTGCCATATCAACTATCATTTGGAATTCAAACCATCCAGCTTGCAAATAGATATATCTTTAAAAATGTGATGGTGATTTGCAGGAAACTTAGTTGTTTCTTCTTGTAGTAAAAGTGTTTGGTTTTAGTAAGATGGGAAGCCCTAAAGTCTAATGAAAATACTGTCAACTTTGTATAGTTTTAGGCTATTATGTGTTCTATGTGATTTCAGAAATTGCAAACTATATTATGTGAGTGACAGAATGTGAGAGGAAATTTCCATAATGCATGTAATAATATATTTCATATTATACAATATGAATATCAACATATGAATATGAATATCAATATACAATATGATATGAATATCAATGACATAATTATAATAAAATAATTATAATATCAATAAGAAATTGAGAACAAATACTTGAATAGCTAATCATATGGGAACATATACTATGTTTGCCTATGTGGTAAATAGAGGATGTCAGCAGTGCGGACATAATTTTAAGATTAAGAAAACAATATCTTTTCAGAAATTTTCAGAATAATTTCAGATTTCTCTGAATTCATCCAATGAATTTGCTTTCTTTACAATATTTGTGTAACAGTTTTTTCTGGAGTAGTATATATTTAATTTCAAGGAGCAAGGGTGTGTGGTACCATTATATGGTTGTGGTGGTCCTGAGGTGCTACTGCCTTCTGGATACTACTGGATTCTGGATACTACTGCAGCTCCTGGTGTCTTTCTTGTCTGCTAGCAATCTGAGCCAAGACTGATAAGAGGCTTCAGTTTAGTTTCTACAGTACACAGCATTACAATGCCAGGCTGGCCCTTGTCTCTGAAGTTAGGGATTTTTCTGTGTCCCTGTGGAAGTGCAGTTCCCACCAAAGCTTCATAAAATTGAGAATTAGAGCAGCAGCAGATCTTTTTGTCACCTGGCTAGACTTGGAGGAATCCTTCCTTTTCAGAGAACAGCAGCAGCTCCCATCAGCTAAGTCTTGTGCAACTTCCACCCTTGCCAAAGATATTTGTCTCCCAGTGCTCTGGAAGGTGTACCAGCTGCCAGGTTTTTGTGTGTTTTGTTGGGGGACAAGATAATTTCCACTCTTCTTGCTTTCAGGCAGAAAAGGATTCAGGATTCATTAGGTCAGAAAAGGAAAATAAAATTCTCTTGCCTGGTGACTTAGGACATTTGAAACTCTTATATCCCATTTTCTAAGAACTGGACAAAATACCTAATGTTTGAAGATTAACACCTTGGTTTGTTTTCATGCACTGTGAAACAATGTCAAGAGGTAGATCTGACAGCACTTTCCTATGCCCTCAGATGCCTCTGTAAATAGGTGGGGAAGAGTTATTCCTTGCAGGTATGGATCTAAAAGCACTCAAGGGGAGTAAGAAACTGAAAATAAGATTTTCTGAAAGAAGATCACCAAAGGCAACAGCAGATGGTAGGAGGTTGCCTGTTACCTGTGACATATTCTTGTATCTAACCAATTCTTACTTGTTGGTAGACTCTCAGAAGTTGTCTGTGGAGGCTGAAGTTCATCTCTGGTAATATCTGACATCCAGTGGATTCAGCAACTGACCCCTCTGTAATGTCACCTGCAGGATGCACATGAAAAGGCCTTCAATCCTGTCTGCTTGTATTTCACCACTTTTGTGACAAGCAGTGTTTGAGCCCTTTCAGTAAGAACACTAATGCCATGAAGTGTGGCTAATTTTAGATCCCAAAACATTGTTTCTGTGGTGGTGAATATCTGCTTTGGAAAGTGAATCATTGTCCTGTTAACCTTAGCCAGCTGCCAGACATCCACGCTGCACTCACTCCTCCTCCTCCTCCTCTTCCTCAGCAAGATGGGGCAGAAAAAGAGACAAAAAGGTAGCTCATGACAGGGAGATCACTCACCAATTGCCATCATGAGCAAAAACATCTCAACTTGAGTAATTTAATATATTGGTGCTTAATAATAGGCTAGGATACTGAAAAAAGAAAAAAAAGTGTTAAAAATATGCCCCCATACCACCTTATTCCCAGATTCACCTTCATTTCCAGTTCTTCTACTTCCTCCTCTATGAGTAGCTCAGGATGAGGACTGTAGTCAGTTCATAATACTTCATCTCTGCTGCTCCTCACTCTTCGCACTCTTCTCCTGCTTCAGTGTGAGCTTTCACCCATGAGATACAGTCCTTGATGATCTTCTCCAGCATAGATCCTTCCCAAAGGCTGAACTTCTTCAAGAACTGCCCCAGTATAGATCCTCTCCACAGGGTGCTTCAGGAACAGCCTGTTCCAGCAGGTCACCCATGAACTGCAGCTCCCAGCAGGACAATGTCCAGCTCCTGTCCGCAGGCTGCAGCTTTCTGCAGGGCATGTCCACCTGCTCCAGGGCCTGCAGCACGGCTGTCTGCTCCACTGTAGTCCTCTGTAGGATGCAGAGACACAACCAAAAAGCTCTTCTCCACAGGCTGCAGTGGAACACGTGTTCCTGCGCTGGAGCACCTCCCTCATTCCTTCTCCGCTGACCTGAGTGTCCGCAGGGCTCTTTCTCCTGCAGCTGCTCTCCAGAATTTTTACCCTCTCTTAAATATCTTATCACAGAGGTGCTACCACCAATTGTCTCAGTTTTGGCCAGCAGTGGGTCTGTCTTGGAAGCAGCTAAAACTGTCTGTGTCTGACCAGGAGGCAGCTCCTGATCTCTTTTCACAGAAGCTACCCCTGCAGCTGTACCCTGCTACAAGACCTTTGCCATGACAACTCAAAACATGGGCCCAAATGCACTGCAGTTCCATAACTGGGCTCTTGCTTAGGAACAGCAAAGGGTCAAACATGCCACTCTTCTTGCCTGAACCTTCTCCAGACAGCTGTCCCTATCACAAAAGCCCAGGATCTTCATGTATATAGTCTTTACTCTGTCCCTCGCCAGTTCTTCTCTCAGTTCCTGTCCCAAAACTTCCATAAATTTCTTTATTTCTTCAGAAAGTCTCCAAGCCAAAGTTTGTTAAATCTGAGAAAGTATTCTAGGAAAGCATCACTATCAGTGGCTGCTGTCTTCCAATGCTTCCAATAAGCAGCACCTCCAGCTGGTGCATGTGATTTTGGAATAGACATACTTCGAAAACATCCTTCTTTCTATTGTTCTTCAGTTAGAAACACAAATTTGCTACACAAATCTGTAGGCTTCTTTTATCTGATCTATTTTTCCCATTATGACTTCAGCTCACAGATACACACATGACGCAATTCTGGGCTAGCTAGCTTGGATGCCACTAGTCATACAGATGTAATAGCAGAGTACCTCACTAACTGTGTAAAGTTGTGAGTGGCTGACCCAGGGTGAGCTGTGCTTGAACTTATCGCTCTCCTGTTATCACTCCTCAGATTGCACGAGTCTCTGTGAGCTGCTGTCTGTTTAAAGTTAACAAAACCTACTTTGTTTTTCAGATCCTGCATTTTTCTAAAGCACCTGTGGTCTTCCTCAGTCTTCATTTTCTTGAAGGGTGAAAATAGGCTTCATCTTGAAGGCAAGATACTGCACACTCTGCAGTCGGATCTTTTCAGTTGTTAATTGTTTTTGATATCAGCCTGTGATAGTCTAGCCTTCTTAATGCAAGATAAATAAGCTAGAAAACAGGAAAAGAGAGTTATATGACTTAAGGGAACAGAACTAGAGCTCAAATTGGCACCCACAAGCCACAGTGACACATCCTGAATTATCATAACATCTATTTAAACAAAATCTAATTTCTGTCTTATGGGAAGAAACATATTCAGGAATAATAGTCGAAGATAATAACTGAAATTGTTTCCACTTTATATTGAAGAAGCTACCCTAGCAGAATTCATTGGAAAAATATGTTGTGATAAAGATTGAATTTCCTTAATAACCTATGTAAAATTTATTAGAAAATACATGTTTTAAACATTGAACCTGCCACAATTTTTTTTCTTTTTCTCCATCCATATGTATATAATGAAAATCAGAAAGAACTCAAGAAAATCTATATATTAATTGAAAACAGACCACTTATAAGTCTAAGTGCTGCAGATCCCTCAAAATAAAAATTTCTATATGAAATTTTGGGAAGCAAATTTTTGTTTCTTTGAAACAGTGTTAAAAACTAGAGGCAAAATTCAGTTTTCAATATTGTTTTTTCTTAGTGAATAAAGAGTGAAATAAGTACCAGAAAGACCTGTAAAATACTTCATGCTCTTCTTTTGTGTCACTGAAATCTTGTCAACCTAAAAAAGAAACCTGAGATTATATCAAAAACAAAACACACCCCTACTGTGTATGAAAGAAAGCAAATTAATTCTTTAATATTGACAAAAGACATCCTAGCTCTCAGTTTCTTATCCTTTTCACTGCTATGTACCAATGAAGACCCTTTTCAAAGGTTTAAATAAGAACTTCAGTGATGAATTTTCTTGAAGAAGTTATGGAGTAAGTATAACTCTAAGTGAAACATTTTAAGGAAAATTAACTTTTTTGTTAACGGGCAGAGTGGGTTTAGTTCTGAGATGGAGTAATTTATAAAATTGCATAGTTGAGTGCAAGAGTGATGGAATATAAAAGACTACCTTTTCCTTTTTCTTTACTCCCTTTTATTCTGCACCACTTCTTGTTCAAGATGCTTTCTCCTTTCTCTGAGAGAGTGTCTGGGTTCCCTGGCAGGTCACTCCTGAAAGTGCTTACAAGCACCATGTGGGAGACAATACCTCCTTCAATCAGGAAAAACCAAAAACCTAAATACTTTTGATAAAAGCAGCTGTCCTCATGTTGAAGCAGGACAAAGCCGGCCAGGTCATTTGATCAACCAATTATTCTTCCTGGCTTGCTTCAGAATATACTGGAACCAGTCATTTTTAGGGGATCAGATCCATTACCTGGGCTCTGGGCTACAGACTTCACAAGCTGTATGCAAAATAAGGAGAAATCTTGCCAGCTGTGACCTTTTAAAGATACCTTCCTCCAGTTCCTCGACTCCAGCAAATTTTGCCATTGAGTCAACAGGGTTTAAATATAGGATGAGAAGAAAAGTCAACTAGCCCAGTAGGAATATTAATAAGTCAAAACTTAGGGGCAAGTGGTAGGTTTCAACCTAGAAAAAAGTAGGATAATTGGAGAGTGGAGGGATTCAGCTGTCTGTGTCGCCAGGGCTAGGCTGGTGCAGTGCAACTCTGTAACTTTGACTTGGTTTCCCTGAGAAAATTGACTTGAATGTGTGTGCCAAAACTGTGCAAGAAAAGAAAAGATACACATAGAAGTTAAATTTTTGCTACTGCAGTAGTTAGCAGGAAGGGATTAGCAGGAATGGGTAAAACACTTCCTCGAGGTATATAAAATCCCAGAAATAGAGTATAAAATTAGTTAAAAACTCAACAAGGCTGATGATCAGCCCATTTGAAGGAGCAATGGAGACCAGCCCTCTCTGACATGATTGATGACTGCCAGGCCAGTGAAGATGCATTGAATGTCTCATTAAGGTTGTGAGATTATTAACACCTAGTTCAGTAACTCATTAATCCTAGATATATCATTTGTATCAGCCAATAAATAATTGCATGGTACTCATAAATTGGCTATATTCTGCTTGAAAACTCTCCTTGAAAGTAAAAGGTGGCTGAGAGAAGCACCCAGTGCCATTTTTCCTCGACTTGGGTGTTGCCCCCACAGCTGAAGCCCATCCCTCCTCCCGGCACCCCCAATTGCAGCCCCCTCCCATCTCCACAGCAGTCACACACCATGGCCATGCAAAAGGAGGTGGTGGAGACACAGTGCTACCATTCTAGGCTGTGTTTGTCCTCTCCTGTCATTGCCTGCAGAGTTTTTTTCACTTAGTATTTCTCCAAAGGTTTTGTCCAGTTGGAGAAATGTTGTTTTCCATTAAAATCTTTGGGGTCTGCAAATAAAAGATTCTTAAACTATCTAAAAATCAAAGATGGTAGAAAAAGGGTTGAATTTCAAAGCAAGTAACATGATGAGGGTTTTAACCTCTGAAAAATTTTACTTTTATTTCTAAATAAGTTTATTTGGTCCAGCTAGGTGTAAAGAGTAACAAGTAATTGTAAAGAATTACTGTCTGCGGCTGACTAATTGTTGTTCAGCAATAATTCTCAGTACTTCTTATTTTTAAATACAAATTATTTTTGTAAATAGATATGTAATATATGTGCCCTACGTTTCATTAGTTTCTATTAATTAAATGCAGCATTGTATAAAATACTGTCTGTATTTCCATGCATAAGAGAAATTAACTATGTGGTAACTGGTATATAAAGGCATCCATATAACTTTTCTTACAGATATGTTCAAGGAATAACCCATGATACAGAGAAAACCAAACCCAAGAAAAGAAAATAATGAAATGGGTGAAAGTATAATAGTTAATTCATCACATTTCAGTTCACTGCAGAGAACCGATGTCAGTTTTTCTGCAGATACTTCAGGTTAAAAAGTGGAGCTTTCTTAGATGTGATGATCTAAGTTTTGTTCTTACTTACACCATGGTTGAAGTTCAACTTCAGTACCTTAATCAGTTTCTTACTCTAGATCTTGGGGACAAAAAGAGCAATTTATCACATTTCCTCAAACTTCTTGCTTGCCCCCCATGACTGTGAAAGAAACACAGTTAATTTCTTATATGAGAATGGTAAACATTTTTAAAAATAGAAGACCATTCAGATTTTTGAGAGTGTACAAATTAGTCTTGTAGAGACCAAAGGCTTTTTCCTTAAGTAAGGAAAAGTGGCAAGATGAGCGAGGGAGTTGTTCCCCACAAGGTGTTTCATGAATGGTGCTGAGCATAGAGCCTGTTCCAGCAGTGGATAAGGAGTGTCAGGTAAAGGAATTAAATACTAATAAAATCCTTAAAGGAAAAGTAAGACCTTATCTCCTCTGTTGGTACTCAGTTGAACCAGAATAAAATTGTTTTGAGGAGAAGAGCTGGATTTGGAGCAATGTTTTGAATATATGTTTCCTACAGCGTTCTTGCTGCAGTAATGTTCATAATAGCTGGGCAGAAAATCCTAAGGCCTTGCCCTTCCACTCTATTCACACTTTGAATTCTTGGAAAATAACTTGTGTAGTGAGCCATGTGGGTAAGTCTGATGGGAAATATGTTATCTGTGAACCCCGCCACAGAGTATGTCTGAGTTGGGGCCCTGAACTCAACAGCATCAGAATTTCTTGAATTCTTTACAGAAAATATTTATATCTGCAGCCCTGTACAGCTGGGAAGTTCCATGTGCCCAGGTCTTCTATTAGATCCAATTCATATTAAGTTGTTGTTCTGTAGGAAGAAACACTCAACACTATTTTTGTCTCAAAAGAAAAATCAGCTTGGAGAGTAAACATCATAATTTTACTTGAAAATAAATTGCATGGAGTTATTACCTTAATTACTGCTATCATTATTTCAGAAATTAAGAACTAAATAAAATGTTTTCTTTGTAATAGAATTAAAATTTCCTTGAGGATTAATCTTTTCCACTTTCAAAGAAAGCCCTCTTGATAGAAGTGCTTTATATAAAGTACAGTATGTAAATGCTTTTCTCAATGACTTTTTTTCCCCCTCCAAAAGACCTGACAGAAAGATTGTCAATCTTTGAGCATGGCAGAATCTTCTTGTATTTTCCCTGATAGAAAATTACTTTTTGCAATTTGTTTTACCTCCATATTTCCAGAGATTTTCTGGACCTGGTACATTGAGAATAATGCTCTTAAATTAGAGTTTTGCTTGTTATGATGACTTGATCAGATCTTAGCCATGTTGGTAGGAAAATATTAGAAAAATCTCACTAGTCAACAGAGAAGAAACAAATATCTCTTCCTGCAGCAGAAGAGCTTCCTCGGGGAATAATATATGATGAGCTCTCAGACATGAGCTCACTAGAGCCAGGAATAATAAAGCTATTGGAGAAAAATCCTTTATTCAAAAGAGAAACTGCTGAAGTTAGTAAATTATTGCTAATGTAGGGGATGATTGCAGCTCAGCTGTAGAAACCTGCATGCCCTTACATCACATACACAAATAAGTAAGGGCAGTGCAGATGAGTTGCTCTACTGAGTCTGAAGTAAGAGTTGTGAAGACAGGGACAGACAGACCAGAGGGATGGTGAGGAGGAGCCTCCTCGAGAGATGCTCTCCTCCTTGAGAGCATGAGAGGTCTCAAGCTGAAATGTCTATTCCTACAGCTAAAGAAAGGTGTGTCTCTTGTGTACACAGGTCTAACTCCAAACCACTTAGTAAACACTGTGTATTTCAGGAATTACCTCAGCACAGCACATCTTACTTTTTGGTTGAGACCGGTAACAGTGAAGGATTAGATTTATCTTATAAAGTTCATTAACATAGTAGGTCAGTTATTGTCTACAAGGAATGAAGAGATGTATTTTTTTTACACATTTACCATGCACAGAATTAATTTGTTTTTACCACCAAAATATGAGTAGGTTCCTGACATGTTACATGGATCTGCAAAAAAAGAATACTGTATTTAAAGAAGTTATGAATTCAATCAAGAAGATTATGTGTTTATACTGGTTATTAAATGTGGAAATTCTTAACAGTCATATACCAGCTTTGCCAATGTAGTTTCAAGGCAATGGATTGCCATAATAGAATAAATCTTTGAGTCTTGGTGAAGATTTTAAACCTTATCTATCATAAAATTAAAGACTACTCTTTATAACTATAACACAACCATTTTATTGTTAAAACAAAATTTAAAAATATCTATTAAAAATATGAACTCTATTAAAATTTTATCTTGAGTTACTCTTACAAAGTCATTCAGAGTCCCGTAAAGTAATTTCTTTGGCTCTCATTTATGATGATTTACTTTGTCCAGAAAAAATTATATATATTTCATCCCTTAAGACTTAAAATGCCTATGATTAAATATACAAAATTGTTTAAATACACAACTTAAATGTTTATGTAGAACTCTTTTAGCTCTCCTCTGCCTGTCAGAAATACAGTAGCAAAGCACTACAAGTGTGCTATTCTGTATTCATGTATAACTTTTATGTCCAAAATTATAAACGTGCAATTATGTTTTTCTGCTGTTCCAATAGCCAGGCTAACCCTGTGACACCACAGAGAAAGCCCTCTGCAGTATGCACCTGCAAAATTAGAGAAAGGGGTGAAAACCCACAGACATTGTTACTTTGTTTCAGTCTGACCAGAATTCACTTTTTGGTACTTTCTTTGGTGTGCAGGTAGATCATTCTGTCTGTCTTTTTCTGCTCCAGATAAATAGACTCAAGTTATAGCCTTTCCTTGCTTGTGTGGTTGTGTAGAGAAATGTGACAGCATATGGTTTGGGAATAAGCAAAAGAAGGAAAGGATAAGACTGATTTTCAAAAGGCAATATGTCTGAGACCTCCAAGACAGACAAATTGGTTTCCCCAGAGTCTGACCTCTGTGGAATGTTAAGATAAAAATGTTGGAAAGTACTGGAGCATAAATGCTCTTCTGATTTTAGGCTGTATGGTCGTGATCCAGACCATCTGCTGGGAGCCTTACATCTATCACTTTCATAATTTTATATTAAAAAAAAAAAAAAAAAGATATTTCAAATAATTTTTCAGGTGTCATTGTAAAGATGGATACTAAAAATCAGTTTTATTTTCCATACTTGAAAGGCTAGTTGATAGTAACTAATGGCCAGCTGCTGAGGCATTGTATGATTGTCTCATTGTACTAATGAGACTTAGGGAGTGTCCAGTACTTGGGACAGGGACTTACATGTTAATAGCTGATTGGCAAAACCCAGTTCTGGCCCAATCTATATCCTGTCTCTTTGCTGCATTGCATCAGACATCACTGAGTCACTGTCATTTTAAAACTTTTCATTTCAAAGCCACTAATATTTTAATCTAGTTTAATCAGTGAATGCTCTGACCTGCCTGATATTAAGTCAGGAGAACAACAAAGCTTTCATGCATGGTAACTTCACATGTAAATGTTACTATAAATTAGGGTATCACTGAGAAGAATTTTCTAATAGCCTTTCAGCTCACAAGACGAGGATAGGTCCAAAAGGCCGATAACAGTATATCAGTTTACTTGCTGTAATTGTAATAGTTTTATGGTAATATTCAAATAATTAGATTTATAGGTCACAATATGGGATTTGGGTGCTTTGATATCATCTGACATCTCATCTGAAGGACGAAGTTCCTCACTAAATCTTTAGCCTGTAATCTGCAAAATGAACCTTTCAACATCTACTCAAGCAGTCTTTCTAGTTCAGAAGTAAATATGTGATTAGCATGGATTCTGATTCCATCTAATTAAATATTAAATATTTTAAAAATATCGTAGTTAAATTTGAGACTCCTTTGAAGAATTATTTTTAAGATGTTCCAATATCTTTTACCCCAGTTTCCTTCGATTTTTGCTTCCCAGTTATAGTTTTGAATTGCTTAAAATAAATGCAGGTCAGAAGTTTGCTAAGCTGTTATTATTCTGCAGCATTGATTGCTAGTGATAATCTCAGTGGCTTTAGAGTGACTTCTAATTCACGTGGTATCTAAGTCCATTTTGATTAGATGCTTGGGGACAATACAGGATAAAGAGGAAAACTAAATATGGAATGACAGTTTAAAATATACAGTCCTGTTAAATGCAGGTCCACCAAAATGAGCATCACTTCTTCATATTGCAGTTACTCTTTGTTGTGCATCGGAGTCTCTGTTCAGTAAATCCTTATTGAAGAATTTTGACAGATGAATTGCTGAGGTAATTACTTAGTTCCTTTCCATCTCACTAGCTTTTTGTCTGATAAATGAAGGCTTAAATTCTGTTTTCAACAATTCTAATCTCAGTAACACAGTCAATTACAGTAAAATGCCTATATATTTTTTCCAGTGTCTGGCCAATTTAAGATTCCTTCCTTCCAGTTGTTTATTGATTAGGTCAAGAAATAGCATATCTATGATAAATTTATCCAGTCACAAATGAAAGTAAATTAAGCTTTCAGTGACAGGTGCATTTTTAGCTGATGCTGTTACCATCTACCAAGTAATACCTTAATTCCGGTTTTTAAACAACAAATAAGTATAAAATGAAAGCTAAGAGAGAAAATTACTGCTTTGTATAAATATCTCACAACTAAAAATAAGGGCTTCTTCCAGGAGAAAAAGCTGAGGACAGTGTTGCCACAAGAACACGTTTTTAGAAATTTAAGGAAAAATAGCGCTTGTGCCAATCTAATGTTTTCCAAGTATATTATAGCATTTCTTTTGCCAGTGTAGCTTTCATAATTGCAATAGTTACAGTGTTTAATTTCTAACATCACTATTTTTGACACTATTCTGTTATGATCTTCTTTTCCTAGCTATTACCGTGCAGTCAGTATTCATTCTGTATGAACTAATGCTACATTTGAGTCTCACATACTACGAATTTTACTGTCAGGTACTGATGAATGCTGATTGTCAAACATTTCATTAAATTCAATACATATCTCATGTAACTTTAATATAAATGCCATGTCTAAATCTAAACTTTTCAGAGCTGTTTTATAACTCTCAGTACCATGTTCTTCATATCAAGTATCAGAATACCTGATATATAAAGGAATTAACAAATACATTATTTCTTGCATTTCAGTGAAAGATTTTCTTGTTATTTCAGTGAAAGATTTTCTTCTTTACATTTAGTTGCTTTGAAAATTAAAGCTCCATGAAAGCCCACTTTAGCTAGTTTCCTGAAGTTTGATTATGAACAAGTTTCTATCTTTGCAGGAAAGACATTCTTTATGTTAGGCAAAGCATACGTCAGTGTCAAGCTTGACATTCTTCTTTTAGCCCTTTGGCATGTTAAATAAAATAGAACTCAGACTGCAGTGGGTAAGGTGTTTTTTTACATTTCCATAAACAGAACTGGCTTCTGTCTTACAAAACGATCCTGTCAAATCCATGTGCCTTTCTAAAGCTCAGATGTGATTGTCACAAACAAAAATTTAAAACTGATACAGAATATAAGGTGATATTTGGTAAGATCATTGTCAATGTTCACCTTTCACTTCATTTGTAACCTTAAATGTGAAACAAAAAAGTCAGTGCATGTTTATCCAACAGGACATACCACATAATCAGTTAGAAAACAGATAATTCTAGAGAGATTCACTCTTTGATCCACCATATTTATTGAAAGGAAGTTTCTTGTCCCAGTATAACTAAAAAAGGGGACATGCCATATGTATTTGTAGTCATACATGGAGTAGTCTGTGTTAGGATTTCAGAGCAGAGAAAATAAAGAAAAAAGTGAGAGACCTTCTCACATGCTCTTACAGCTTTAATATAAGCTGAGTATTCAAAATTTTAGACATTAATTTATTGTTCATTTCCCTAGACCTTTTATGCCCTTTCTATTACCTAGTTGTCTCTGTCTAATATATTTGAGGCTAACACACTGGTGTAGGGAAAAAAAACACTTCCAAATTCCTCCAGCTTCTCAGGACAGTGATTTTGAACAATGTTGCTGATCATTGTTTGTATCTTTTTGAAGGCAGATTTTCTCTATAAGAAACATTTTTATACTCTTGTAGAAATTGGTGTAGACAAAGAATGAAAATAAAACCAAAAAAAAAGTCACAATGTACTAGTTTTCCAAATGAAAATGAGGGAAACCCACAGTGCAATTGCTGTCATTACACTGGAGATTTTGCATAGTTAGGACAACCATGTTCTCTGTTGTTTCATTAAGAAGGTGGTTATTTTTCACTATTTAGCATTGTATTTCTCCCCTTTCAAAACTGCCACTGTGTCACATGAGAAATTTCACTTCTCCTTACAATTTCAGCATCAGCACACATTTAGTGTCAGCACACACAGTTAAATGAATGCCATGTTTTTTTCAATGTGGATTTGGATGTGAGGTCTTTATTCATATAAAGCACTACGTTAGACTAGGCTGTTATAGGGTGTTTCTTAGACCTGGAAGTGATATACATAAAAACAAAAGGAAGTTCTTTAGAGTGAAGTCTGCTGCTGTTAGTGGAAAAGAACCACATTGTCATGATGCTCACCTGAAAAAAATGTGTCCCAACATTACCACACATCCAACAATAATCTATATGCTTAGATAAATATTATGTTAAATTGGAAGTGAGGTGAGACTTTGTATTTGAAACTCCAAAGCTTTCCACATTTCAGTGAATAAAACTTTGCCAGTACAGAAAGCCTAGAGATTACTTAAATACCTCCATATCTTTGTGTAACAAATGCATTGACATCCAAGCATGAAAGACACCCTTAGTTCTCTCTACCTCTGTCCCAACTTTTGAATTCTCAGAATAGATATATCTAACAATCTTTTTAAGATGCATATTTGTTCATATAAAATAATATAAAATGATTCTTATAAAATAATTTGAAATCAGTAGCATCAAATATTGCAGGATGATGGACATGCATGAAGCAGCAGTGACAGGAAAAGATAAATGAAAGGAGGCAACCATTTTAATGGAGTTTTGCTTGGAGTAACAATTTCTGTGAGTTTGCTAACGCTTCTTTAATTAGAAGTATAGGATGCACGAACAAAAATTACAAACTTATATATGTATGCTCATTCTGAAAAATGTCACTGTTTTGTGACAAAGTTTTCTTCACCTTTGTGGTTTTTTAATTCTGTTTTCATATTTCATTTTTTTGAAAGATTTACCTTTTATTTTAAGCAGAATATTAACTTTTTAATCTGATTGTTAGTGATGTGGCTACTTCTTAAAAATATATATTTATAAGAGAGCTCTGTAAAGAGTTTGACTCCAAAAAATTCCATCAGTATCCCTGTTTTAAAGATTATAAAATTATCAGAACTTTGTATCTGTTATTTTTTAAGTCCAGAAGGGAAAATAGAAAATTTCAAGACATAAAATTTGTCAGCTGGTTTAACACAATGGGGGTAGCCATGAAAGGCCTAAAGGAATTTAAATATGGGAGTACTTCAGTTTTCAAATACACCTATAGAGCTTGCCAATTCTTTGCTGTCATTTTGCATTAACGTGTGGTCAGTATGAAAGTTGTCCTAAGGGTTTCTCCTAAATTGGAACAAGCTAAAACGCCACCCTAAAGTTTCTAATTTTCTGCATAATCAGAAAGTTACTTTCCTTTTATTGTGGCTCGCATTTGAGATCAGGACCAAGTACCAGAACAGAGAGGGAGAACTGAGAGCAGGGAAAGAAATCCCAAAGATCTGAAATAATTCTTGTAATATTTTAAGATACTGCATTTCAGGTTTTTATTAATCTGAAATCATTAATCATGTATGTAACTAAATCATACTTTGTTTCACAGTCTTATGTCAGGTCTCACATCCCTCTGTTGCTTGTGTCATATCATTCATTTATAAGATTCTCACACTTGCATACTTGACTGCTGTGTAACTGTTTTGGTGCGAAACATTAAGCCTACTGAGAGGCTTGTGCAATCTGTGAGACTTAATGGCAGATTATCTATGTTTGATATTTTATCTGACAGCAAATTTTAGACCAAGACCTGTATTTTCAGTGACCAGTGACTCTTTTACTTGGTGAAACCTGATTTTGAAAATTATGAGAAGAAATAGTGCTAGTCCATTTCAGGCTGGTAAAAAGTTACATTTCAGGTTCTGAAGGTTATTTCAGTGTTTGTAAATTCAGGGGCAGAGGGAGGGAAAAAGAAAAATAATGATTCTGATACCTCTAATAGAATTCTATGGATTTATGAGTGAAAAAAAATCTTTTTACATTCTTGAGCTTCAAGATAATCAGACAAAACCCCCCCAGTTTCTGTCTTCATATAAACATCTTCAATGATCACTCAAGCTGAGAGTCCTCCCTCTAGATTATTTCCCTGTGAGTCATATGTAAATTCCTGGTCAGACTGTACTGAGTTTTCCCAGTCTTTTGTAGTTGTTCATCTGGGCATAATCCTGGGCACAGTAACCAGAAACAGCTAACAGAAGAGCAGAGCGAGATACTCAAAAAGGGTGACATGGGTACCTTTCTGGAGCCAGAGAGGAAAAGTACCTGTGTGTGGTGTTCTGTGGTGCTCCATGGCACAGCCCTGCACTTCTGTGGGGCTGTTCTGGCCCCTCTGACTCCTGCTCAAACAGCACCTGCACAGACACACTTGTCCAAAAGCACCCAGGAACGCTGCATTGTGTGACAATATGCCAACATACCTGTTTCAGAGAGGTTTGATCCAGCCTGAAATATTAGCTCATAAACTGTACAGTTTTAAAAAAGCACCAAAAATAGAGGGAAAAATTAATTTTTTTTTAATCTGCTGATGCAGTTTAAAACAACTGTAAGATTTCACCAGCGTGAAGTCTTCTTACTAAGACTTAGAAGAAATTGAGTAGTAATTAATTTAGTTAAAGAACCATAAAAATTTCCTGATGCTAAAGGTGAAATGTTTAAATGAATGAATTTCAACATCTTTGCCACTTGAAGTCAGTATTTCATTACTCCCAAAAATTTTATTTTTGGGTCACAGATGGCCATACTATCAACCTTTGGATTTTCGTGGATTTCTACTTTTTTGAAGGTGAGGTGTGGAAATGCACTCAAGCCTACAAAGAGATTCCCCAAAATGAGATTCATCAAAAATGTGAACCAAAAAGGCCAGATATTACAGGTTGGCTTTTCTGTATATTTATCTTTGAGAATCTCTTTAACTGCTAAAGGACAGAAATGCTGATTAAGTAAGAGATTTCAGAAAATCACTGAAGTCACTAAGATCTGATCCCCCTACAGTGCCCATGCCCATTTCCAGGATAATAAATTCTTAAACACAGTGAAAGTGATGCATTAGAGGGTGTCAAAATTATCATTTGTTCCAGACAAGCTGGTAGTGAGTATGCATATGTTATTAGTATGTAGTCTGGTATAATCTGTGAAAAATGACTTTGTGAGCACAGTCACAAAGGAGTCCATCCAGTAAAACCTCTAAAAATGCTTTTTTCCTCTCTTCTTTGGATGACAAGGGCAAGTTTAAAATCATTTAAAAAATCCAAGAAAGAAAACTCTGTTCATATTGGAAATAGTCCTAAGAGAAGATTCTCTTTTATTCTTAAGCAAGTTTTGATTTGCCCAATAGAATTGTATGAAAATATCTAGCATGTAGACAAATTAACTCCAAATTTAATGCTATTCATAATAACAAATAACAGGATAATATAATAATTACAATACCTAGGGCTAGAGCAGAAAGCAGAGACTTGTTTAATAGCAGATTAAATAGTTGGAGATTTTAAACATAAACTAATTAAAACACTTTTGTAATATTTCCACCTCTTTCTTATAGAGAAAGACATTGCTAATGCAAACTTAAAGCAATGGCTCAGTTTAGCAGGGCATTCAGCTAGGAAATAACAAGGTTTTTTTTGCAAGACCGTTTATTTTACAAGCCCACTAAGGGACAAGGAAGGAGGTAAAGTGGTTAAGGACAGACATGGGCAAAGTTGTTATTATGAATTATTTGTTTTCTTAAAACTGTGCTTTAAAGAGTACCAAAACTATTAGAAAATAAAAATATTTGATAGGTCCAAAAAAGAAAGATTGAGAATTTTTAAAATTATAAAAATAGAACCATTTAAATAAAGTTTGTTTTGAGTTTGGCAAAAAAAAAACCAACTTTGCTTTGGACTGAATTAAGCACTTAATTGAAAAATTTTTTATTTCCTGCCAATGAGATAGAACACATTTTCTGTTTCAGATTGACCAGAAATTCACTTTCTCCAACTACAAGGTATACACATATATTTTTTTCCATATATATTTAAATATGCTTTTCCCCCCCATTCTTTTCGCAAGGAAAATTACTTTGCCTGAGCTGATAACACAAAATGCTTTAGATCTACTAAAGAGTCTGCTCTTGCAGCAGCAAGAGCCATATTGACCCACGAGGAGGAGATACAGCAGAGATGAGTGAAAACAGGATTGACCACCGTCTCAAGTTCTGCTGGGCTTGCTGGCACAGTTCTCTGTGTTAATATCATGACATTAAATATCAGAGGAAAAGGAGGCAGGAAGAACTGTTTTGGGAGTGACCAAAGTGGCAACACACATCTGCAGCAAGCAAGGAGGCTACAAGGATGAAGGGAGCAGCAACCAGCCCTGCTGAAATCTGCTAAGGAAGCAGCGCTTGGCCAGAGAGGCAGGCAACGAGAGGCAGGCAGCAGAGACTGGCTCCAAAAAGCTTGGGAGCTGCTGATCCGCAAGAAGCAGCTGGAGGTGAGATACCAGCTGCTCCATATCAGAGGGCAGATATCCATCAAAACTAACAAGTTACAGAGCTAATTAAATTCCCAACTGCTTTTAGGCAAATGAGTAATACCATTAATTAAGATGGCTTTGTCCCCTCTCCTCTGGTCAGAGGGCACTAGCTTTTTGTTTTGCATTCAGACTGCACTATTTGAAACTATCTCTGCTATCTCAGGAGGAAAAGAAATGCTTTCAGAAAAGGAGTCTGTAAGTGTCTGATGTGATATACCATTATCTATATTTGGAGAGTGTTCAGAGTTCCTATGTACAAAAAATTCTGGTTTCAGCAATCCCACATAAATCTTTCCATGCCTTAGCATTATTATTTTAAACAACCAACCAACAAACCCCCCTCTAAAAGACAGCTAACAAATAAAGTTGAGTAGGAGAAAATGGGAGGGTTGAGTTTTATTTAAATTTGAGTTACTGTGTTCTGCATGGGCAAAGAGTGACAGCAATAAGGTCATAATCTCACACAGCAAAGTGTAATAACTCCTAGGTTATGGAGTTCTGTTTGGTTGCTTGAATTTGGCTCAAGGATAGTTGAATTTTTAGCTGCATAGTAGGACACTTTTGAGAGCACTCAATATGGGTGTTAGCCAGCAGCCTAATTGTCCAGGCAGTAACCTGTGAACAGATTTGGAAGTTATTTCCTTCTAACTTCAGCTACAGGATAACATGGAAACAAAACCCTGCTCTTCGGCTCATAGCTCTGGCAAGATCTATCAGAGCCCAGACCACTGTCCTCAGTTAGCTTTCTGCCTCCTGTGCATTTTGCTGTTTCACTGTTCCTGGTCTGAGTTAGGCATGGATACACCTGGAAAAGGCTGTCCTGAGGAGGCAGGCATCACCAGTGGCTGGTGCCCAGTCCGGAGCAGGCAGCTCATACACAGTTCCTAGCAGAAACTTTCACGTTGTGCGAGGAGGTACCTGGTGAGTTTCAACAGGTACTTGAGCAGTTGGACAGTGCTAGAAAAAAAAACATTTTTTGATTGCTTTGATTGCTCCCATGGATGTAGAGACTTACATTCTTCCCAGTTTTGTTTGGGTTTCTACAATTTTTGTCTTCATCTCAGCCCTTACTCTAACCAATACACTGAGGTAGGTTTTGATCAAGTTTTTTAAACACTTGTCTAACTTTAAAATACTGTACATTTTGGGTTTGTTCCTTTTTGAGCTGAGGGCTCTCAATAACTAATTTCCAAACTTTTGTATTAATTTTCTAATGTATTTTGTTTTGGACTGAGCTAGGGGCTGTTGCCTTTGAACTATTCAGAGAATACACTCTGTGTCCATGTATCCCAAACTGCATTTAAATATTTAATGCTGTACAATAGCATAAATGTGATAATGTCTTTCCCTCAGAGGCTTATCCCATCAAAATTAACAAATAAAATTAATTTTTGCAGGATAATTTTTTCCCTATGCCAGAAATGTCAAAAATGGTTTTAATGAAGCATTTTTACATTTCAGTCTAGTGATACATAGCTGGTTTCTGTTCAAGATTTACAGTTCATGACAACACAGGATTTATTTTTCATAGATAATACTAACAGTACATCCATTAGGTTTATACAGAATTTAAATGTCCATAATAGGCATAAGCCATGCTAAAATTTATCTGATATTCTCTTTGGAGAAGATGAGTCTGTATTAACTATGAATTTAGTAATGTTATCAATTAATCTTAATTTCTTGAGCTCCATCACACCTTCACTTTACAAGTCACATATGGACTGTCAGCCCTTGAATCGCTCTTTTGTTCATGATCAGTCACAACATGGTGATATTGCAGAACCAGAGGTTTAGAGCAGAGGCAGCACACTTCAGGGACTTCCTGACTCCTGAAATTAATTTCTTTTTCTTCCCTTGAATATTGAACAGTTTGAATTACTGCATTATGGGCATGCCACAATTCTCATCTTTTATGGTGGGCCTGAAATACAGGATTTTGAGAATCATGTAACATACTTTTATTTATTATTATCTTTCTTGCTTAGTTATTTCATTAAAAAAAGTTAAGCAATCTTTGTTTGCATGTACTGCAATTTGAAGAGATGGCAGAGCATCCTAGCAACACAACAAAATTTGCAGATATTAGAAGCATGAAGAAATTAAAGATATTAAACCAATGCATCTTATAGCTGCTTTAACTCTATAACAATAAGCAGATGGACTCAGCTTAAGTGAAAGTGTAAGCCAACCTCGATTTCTGTTAAAAACAAAATGCAATTACTTATTCTAGCTGATCTACCAGTCTATCTTCATGATGCATAGACACTGGAGATGCCAAGAAATTCTAGTGTATCAATGTGAAGCTATTTACATCTACCTTGTGCTTTGTTTGCAGTACAGGATACAAAAATACAGCATGCTCAAGATTTGATGAGTAACAGCTTTACTGTACCCATTAACTAGCACTAAATTAGAAACTAACAGCCCTAGCAGTACATGTGACACCTGCATGAACACAAGATGAATTCCTTTCATCAGTATATTACAATGAATGGCATGTGAATTCATAATGATCAAACGCTTCTTACGCCCAGGATATTTATCAGCGGTTCAGAACACAAACTGTACCAGCTCATCAAGGTACCCTCAGAATGAGTGGCAATTTTTAATAGGCTCGTAAGTGGCAGTTAGAAGAAGAGGTGACAAAATCATTGTCAAATATATATTTGTCATCTTATTTGGCACCTTCATAATGGCAAAGATTTGACAATTACATTAAAATTGGTATTTGAGATGTGTAGGGATCCTGAGAAGTTCCAGTGTCTTTTGTTCACTGCTGACACTGGGCCCTCATGACCCATTCAGTCAGTCAGGCCAAAGGACCAAACTCAGTCTTCCTCTAGGCTTTATAAATAGGGCTTGGAGGCCTGACAGTATTTTTTCTCATATTGCTATGCTTCAAAATGCATGGTTCTAAGCATTTGTGTAACATTGGTTCTGGTGGCAGCTGAGGATGTTAATAAAGCTACCCAAAAGGCACTTCTTCAAAGAGAAGAAGAGAACTTTTTCTCTTTCAACTGATGTATGTCTTTTGGATCTTGACTAATGAGGGATGATCCACATTGCTAAGAACTAAGAGGTGTCATGTTTTCCTTGCCTGAAAGGCCATTTACAACACACAACATCCGGATTACCCTGAGGAACTAAGTACGAGAATGTGCTCCATTTGCACTCACAAGCCAACAACCCCTGTCACTTTAGTTTGGGTGGAGAAAAAAACCCCAGACATGTCCAAACAGGAGTCTAACAGTAGCATGAATTGTGAAAATAACAGAAAAGGAAGATGGGTCTGGTAGGGCCTGCTGAACCCTTTTCTCAACTGATTTTTCAATCTAAGGATAATTGTCATCTTTCACTGGCATTTTTGATAAATAGTTTCTGAGAGCTTTAATTTAAAAAACAGAGGTACAAATTACTTACAAATTGGAGCATATATACTTTTGGAAACAAAAACTTTGTTTCATCTGGGTTGTATTTTGGTTTATTAAGTTCTACTAATTACGCCATCCACATGTCCGTTGACCAAGGCAAATCACTGATTTTTAATGGGTTAGGCAAGTTAGAAAACAGCTTTGCTTCCAAACAATTCAATTCAAACTTAAATTTTCAGTCATGTGCAGAAAATTTAAAGACATGGAATGAACCTTTCTACATCTTATAGAATGTGCTGAGAGCTCCTTCTGTAAGCAGAGCATTCAAAGCCAGGAGTCTGAAGAGATGCCTGAAAGACAGGTTACCTTCCATAGAGCAAATTGTTCTTGCTCTTGTTTTCCACTAAAGGAGTGATGTCAAATAGAAGGTTTGACATGAAAGATGAGGAAACTTAATCCAATCACAAGGCAATAGTGACTGACTTCTGTTCTGCGTTGCCTTTCCTTTTGTTAATGGCTACTTCCAGCCTCATATCTAATAAAAAGTCTTCATTTCTCTATTGAAAACTATATTTAAAATTATTTTAGTGTAATCAATGTTTTCCAGTTTGTAATATTTGATCTCTTTAAAGCAGCAATAATAACAAGAAAGAAAAATTTGAGCCCTCCCCCACATGTAAAACTTAAAGAAAACAAAGAATAATGAAAACTGCTGATGTTTGCTCACCTTGCATAAAATTGCTACTCCTGAATGATATGGAATGATCCCATTCTAATCAACCCAATCTTGTTTTAAAATTCAGCACCTATTTTTATTTGTATTTGATTAGCTCTGACTTATCTAAGTGCTTTGACTTGAATCTAACTAGCTCCATTTCATCCTTTAATGGATTTGAGTATTGTGCTTGTGTTATGTAAAATCTTGCCAGGTATTTGTTAATATTAAATACTCTGAATTCTTTTTTGTGCACCCTCAGAGATATTATACTTCCAAAGACTCAAAGATGTATTCAGAGATCTGTTTCAAGAGCACGTTTTTCACAAATACGCAAAAGAATGAAATCTTACAATGACTCTGCTAAAATCTTTCAGGCTGTCACTTAATATGTCACTAGGGAGAATACGATGGCTCCAAAGACGATAAATAAACTTTTATTCCTTCTTCAGGAAAAATAATTGCCTTTTCAAGAACGGGAAGAAGTGGCAGAAAATCAGCCAGTAATTTCTCACAAAGGATCTCTCATTTTAATGCAATCAGGATTAGAAAACAAAGAGTTTATTTTTGATTGTGAAATATGTACATTTGTGGCAGCACTGCATGTGACTGTACAAGCAATCCCATTTCAGGTATAAAAATGATAAAGCAAATCAAGCTTTAGGCTCCCTTAAAATATTGCAGTTCCAGTTGTCATTGTTTGATGGCTCAAAAATAGACTGTTTTCTTTCTGAATCTTTGATCTTTGTGATCCAGCGAATCACACTGCCTACCAAGAAGATATCATTTATTGTTGTGTATGGCTAAAGTTCTTGGCAAGTTTGAGATTAATAAAAGTAACACCCCTGCATTCTCCTATCATTACTGGAGCTTATCCTCTAAGATTTCATTTGTGTATTATTCCTCAACCTTCTGAGTAATGCTGGGAATTGCATAAGCCTGTGAAATCCATTGAATTGAATTTCAATTAAGCAACAAATAGTAAACTGACATCTGGAAAGGCTGGAAAACAGACTGGACTGGATGATGGCAGGTTCTTATTCTCCTGCCTTGGCTAAGCAGTACATGATGGAGCTCTTCACACTTTAAATGCTGTTTCTCTGGGAACTGAAACCGTAGTAGGTGGCAGATGTTAATCTTGCTTCTAGTTAAGAATATCACTGTTACTGGTAGGGCTTCCTTGTATTTCTATTTTTACAAAATTACTAAAGGACAAATGAAAAAGAAATACNGTGAAATTAATAACATATATAATTTTCAAATGGGACATGATACCAAATATAATATATAATCTATTCTATATTATATCTCTTTTATTTGTATGATAAGATATTTAATGTATTATAAACTGCAGAATCTAACAATAGCTGGGATCTGAAAAGATTATTAAGGACTATAGTCTATAGGCGTTTCATTGTTGATCTTTCATCCAATTCAATTGGATGAAGACAAAATGCTGATATTTAGGACTACTTCTTTCTCACTGAAATTTCTGTAAGCTGCTGATGTCAGGAACCTCTGACCTGCATGGGAAAATTCTTAATTAGATACTTATAAACATTAGGGTTTCCAAACCTCCCTCCCAGGTGTGAGGGTGCTAACCTGGAAACCTCTGTATGGGCTAAGGAATTTGTGACTAATTTGCTGCAAGCATTTTTCAGAAATCAAGGCACTGGATGTACTCTATTTTAGGACCTCAAAGGCTTCAAAAGGCTCTTTAACAGGCTCTGTCCTGTCAGAATTTGTAACTCATGTTCCCTGGTCACTGCCAAAAAATATCCTCAGTGCTGCAGTACCAGGATTTGGAAGAATTACCTGTCGATCTGTGCTTCAAGGACAGGAACAAAAATCAACACTGCAAGAGAAAGAGAGGGCAAGAAGGTGTGAAGGCCACATCAGGAAAATGTTTCACAGCAGGTGTAGTCGGATGATAAACCTGTATCAAAGTTGAAATAAAAGGTGCAAAACTGGAATAGAATATCTCTTTTCAAGTGGTGTTAATATGCAAGTACTAAACGTACTAATATAAATATATTAGTAAAAATGTACTAGATATCACATAGTAAAAGAAGCCTTCATCAAGAAGCCTCTAATAAACCTTATTGATTGAGAGAGTAGGCACAAACCTAAATCCAACAGATTGTGTTTTTACATCACCTGGGCAAATGGGAGACTCACTGGTCAAAAACGGTAAAGATACAGTGACTTCCACCTCTCAGGAAGTAATTTTTTCCTTCCTGCCTGTAATTTTGCAGTATTGTGTAGTTCTTTGCTCTAACTTCAATCTCCTCACTGCAATATTGTCACCTTACTCACATCTGATAGTAGCTTTGGCTCCATGCACATGCCAAAAGAAAATCTTTTGATGTTTGTGGCTAGAAGAAGAATTTTTCCCCAAAAGAATCAGAAATCCACTTTACTGTGGAATACAAAAATAGATCTCCACAACAACTCTGCCACAAGAAAAGAAATGGTTTTACAGATATATCTAAGTTACTGCTTCATCTCCTCAGGTCTTCATAATAGGTACATTTTCATATTTATTGAGATCAGTAATAGTGATACAAAATACTATAGTGCTTGATATATATACACAATTCATAAGAAATAGACTAGAAAATTAAATAATCAAACTCTAATATTGGGAAATACTCCTTTTCTTTATCTGAGTCAAATCCAGAAAGTTCAACTAAAAACCAGTTCTTTTAAAATTTTATTTCTAATTTTTAATTTCTAACATGATCCTATCAAAATTTAAAAAATAAAGACGTATGGAAATACCCAGGTGAAATTATTTTAATATCAAAGGATTTTTTATTCTAATGAAAATCTCCATTTCTTTAATTTTTACTGCCTAGATGAAAAAGTGGTCCTGTACAGTGGTTAATATTGCAGTTTGCCTTTTCTTATGCAGTGAGAAATGACCTTCAGTAGTGTAGGTAGGGAACAGCATATCCACCCACACATCCAGGCACACACTCACTCACTCAGCTATAAAAACATGACCTAGCTTCACTCTGGTTCCAGCACCACACCAGGGAACCCAGCTTTTCTTCTGGCTGGGGACAGACTCAGTGTAAAGCCTCTCTAAAGGAATTATTTTTGCAGTATGGAATTTTCAAGGGTAATTCCAGAACGCAAGCATGCAGTGGAGTATGTAATAAAATATAAAAACAAGCAAAGAAAAAGTGTGCCCAAAATGACAAAATGAAAAAATAAAAATACTGAAATTAATTATCATTCTGAAGTCAACAGATTTATGGTTAGTTCAATTACAAAAAATTTGTAATGCTTTAACTGAACAACTATTTGAATTACTGATACAATTGGGCTGTTAGAAATTAATAAAAACATTATTATTTTTACCTCATTTAATTGAAATGATAAGTGGTGATGGGTTCAAAATTATCACTACAAGATAAATGTATTTTTAATGTGTACTATAAAATGCAAACTTCATGTGCCGGTAATCTTAGTTTGATTAAGCATTATTAATTATCAGTGTGCTCATGCTTGATGTAAGAACTACATGTATCAATCACACACAGATGTACTCAGAGGTGGTGCTACTCCAAATGGTTGTGCAGTCATTATACTACGGCCTCTCCCTCTCTGACTCAGATGAGAAATGGAGAAGCCATAAATAAAGATCATCTCTCAGTCAGCCCACATATTCTTCTTCTGGGAACATTTTCTTTCTATATCTGGGCTGTGCTAAGCTAAACTGGATTTCGTTGGTGTGAAACACCACCCTTAGTTAGATTTCTGTAAACAGTTATCAGCTGGCAGCACCTGCACAACCTCTTCAGATTTTGTGAGTTGTAAAAACATTTAGATGGGAAGGAGGCTCCCAGACAACAAAATGGTTTGAAGGGTGCAGCACTGAAATTATTCAGCCATTCTGTTTGTTTGTTGTTTACTTCTTTCACTCTCCATGCAGCGACAACAGAAATGCATACATACTATAAGGGCAAGCTGACACTGTCCCTTAAAACCACAAAACTGTGCCAAAGGCAAGAATATGGAGGATATAAAAAGGGCTGAGTCCCAAAGGAAGTCTCAGGGAAGTTCTGGCTAGTTGAATGATGCAATCATTTTGATAATCATGAGTGTAAGCCATATTACAGTGTGTTATTCATGATGTGAAGGCAGACAAGTCCCAGGGGCTGCCTCTTCCCTTTGTTCATCTGTCTAAAACCAACTACAGCCTGTCTTTGCTTTGATTCAAATCCATCTCTGAACTATGCCATACATTAAAAGCATGACTGAAAAGCACATTCTGCTTTAGAGATTATGGTTGAGAAAAATACCAGGTTCTCAGTTTTATAATTTTTAATTAAAAAGGTTCCAATTTGGAAGAGCAAAATGCTGGCTCTCTTTGTTTGGCAGGCAGCTCGGGAAAATCCTCCACTTAGGAGGCCACTAATGATTCTCACGGAGAGTTCATTGTCCCACCAAGCATGCTAATCAAAGATGCTTTTTTCAGCCAGTTCTGATAATGGAAGGGAATATAGTCATCATCAATCTTAGATTTACACAAGTGTTCATTATTTGTATTATTAGCAGAGAGGACTAAAAAGCCAAAAGATCTTGTAATCAGTGAAGGTTTCTATCATTGAACCAAAAGTAAAATACGATACAAAATTGTTAGAGGACTGCTCTTACTTTAGCCAGCTCAAGGATGGGGATATTGCAGGACAGGTATCACTGACCCTGTGCAATTTGAGGATTCCTTTACATAACTACATTTACATGTAGATATGGTGTCTCGTATTGTGATTTAAATGATTGTGTGCTTCCGGTGATTTCAGTTAAAAAATGAGTGTCTTAGCATGAGTTTTCAAAGTGTTTAGACTTTTCTTAGAAGCTGCTTAAGAATATTCTATGGGGCTTTAGGGAAAAAAAGCAAATCCTTATTTATAATTGAGAAGGACATTGGGTTACTATCTGCAAGTCCATATTGATATCCAATAATGCAGATTACATTAGAATAAAAAATATCGATTTGAACATTGATTTTATTTTTTTTTCAATTTCTTATTGACTACCAACTGCTCATCTGCTTTTCATTTTTATATTTTCTTAGGTCTGTACTTGCAGATGAATAGACAGATGCTGTTGTCAAGGAATATGCAATCACATACCTGGAGCTCTATACTGTTAATTTACTCTAAGATTAATGGGATATCCTGGGTAGATATAGATTGTTTATAATAACAGTTTTATTGTAAAAAGTTGTTCACTGGTTTTTGTTCATTAATGTTTACTAGTTCATCAATTAAATCTTAGAACTTCACAGAATATATTCCTTTGGTCTTGGCAGGTTATCATGCTTAAAATTGAATTAATGTGACAAGTATAATGTGCTGTGAGGACTCAAGAGAAGGACTACAGGATACCCTCTATGCCTGTGCTGTTGATTCAGGGAGATGTTCCACCTTGGGGACTCTGACTTCAGTGATTTTTAGGGGCCAAGGAACCAAGACATGGCCAGCATCTTTTTGAATTCTCAGCCTTTTCCTACTGTGGCATTTTATGTTTCCTGGGTTCTTTGTACAACCTCTTGCAGTCTGGACTTTTAGGTATCCCAGTGTTTCCATTAACAAGAAACAGTGCACAGAGGTCATGGTTTTAAGGGATTACATTATCATTAAAAAATAAACATATGGCTTGAGAAAGGCCTTACATGTATTCAAGAGGAAGGGAAAAATAGATTTCAGGGACCTGCATCTTTTCAATGGCTTTACAAGGGCTTCAAACCAGCTCTGAAACATGGAGGCTTATGACTGTTTTTTATACCACAGTACTGACTTTTATAATCAGCAGTTTTAATGTCTATTCCTTCTTTGATTCTTTCTAAACATGTGGATTCTAATAGTGTTTCCTCATACTGAAAGGTATGTCAGCTATTTCTGCATATTTTTTGATAAAATTTGTATCTTTCTGTATCCAGCAAAACAAATTTTTTAAAAATTACTAGATATCCATACCAGTTTATTAAGCCTCTCAGATTTGTAATTTGCTACTGTTAACCAAAAAAATAGGATTCCATACCAACCCATACCATCATTTGCCCTTTTCTTCTCTTACAACCATAGTGATGTCCTGACACTCCTAAGAGGTACATGTGGGGCCATTTAAGCATTAATCTTTTAAATTACAGATTTGCATATCTCTTGCTTTGAATATTGAAGAACCTTTTGTGGCTGTTTTCTTTCAGAAAAACAGAGGAGGAAATCAAAAGTCCAACAAGGTTATCATAACAGTGGATGCCCTTCAACAAAAGAGACCTCCAGCTTAGGGTTTTTGAAAGAATAATGCTATGAATTGACTATTGAAAAACAATATTTTTTTCTTCTAAATCCCAAATCTAGTGTCTTTGAGCAGTTTTTTTCTTCTCCAGAGAGCTTTGGCTCTAGAGAGAAATGTGTTCTCAAAGCACACTGCTACAAATACCATGCAATGCTTTAGGGAATCCCTGCTGCTTACATGCTTTTCTGAGTTGCCTGATTCCCATTTTGTAAATAAAGCCAAGTGCCTCTGAACAGAAGTATTTCAGTCTCAAGGTCTTAAAATTATACTGCCAGATTTACCTATTAGAGTCATAACTTGTTCTCAGAGGCAGCATATACCTATGCTCCAAGCAAGAGCTGTTAGAAGAAAACCCAAGAGTAACCTAGTGAAACTCAGCCCATTACAGGATGAGGATGGTCACCTCACAAACAGGAACATGGACAAGGAAGAGGTGTTTAACACCTCTTTACCTCTTCGACATGGATTGTGGGCTTAGGGGGTCTCACCACCCTGAGCTGCAGGACCATGACTGTGAGAATGATCAACTCTCAGTTGACCCTGAAGTTGTGCAGGATCTGCTGCTTCAGTTGGATCCCTATTATTCTATGGGACATTATGGGATTCATCCAAGAAGCCTCAAAGAACTGCTGATGACATTGTAAAACCTCTTTCAAAGATTTTTAAGCAGTCTAGTCCCAGATGACTGGAAACTGGTAAACATTTTCCCAATTTTCAAGAAGGACAAGAAGGAGAAGCCCAGACTTCAGGCCTGTCAGTCTCGCTTCAGTGCCTGGCAAACTTATGGAGAAGATTATTCTGGGAGGTATTGAAAAACACCTGAAAGACAATGCAGCCATTGGTTACAGCCAGCACAGCTTAATGAGTGGAAGTTCCTGCTTATCAAACCTGATTTCCTTTTACAACAAGGTAACTCACCCAGCTGACCAAGGGAAGCCAGTTGATGTAATCCTTTTGGATTTCAGCAAAGCTTTTGATACATTCTGTCACAGGATCCATCTGGACAAAATGTCCAGTACTCAGCTGGATAAACACATCATGTGGTGGGTGAGCAACAGGCTCACAGGCCAGGCATAAAGGGTTACAGTTAATACAGGCATCAGACTGGTGACCTGTCACTGGTGGGGTTCCACAGCACTCCATCCTCGGCCCTGTGCTCCTCAACATCTTCATAAGTGACTCGGATGCAGGACAAGGCATACTAAGCAAGTTCCCAGATGATACAAAACTGAGAGGAGCTGTTGACTCCCTCAAAGGCAGGGAGGCCCTGCAGAGAGACCTCTGCAAATTAGAGAATGAGGAATCACCAACCACATGGAGTTCAACAAGGGAAAGGGCTGGATTCTGCACCTGGGATGGGGCAACCCTGGATGCATGGACACACTGAGGAATGAGTTGCTGGAAAGCAGCACAGCAGAAAGGGACCTGGGAGTTCTGGTCAATGGCAAGTTGAACATGAGTCAGCAGAGCCCTGGCAGCCAGGAGGGCCACACCTGTCCTGGGGTGCATCAGGCACAGCATGGCCAGCTGGGCAGGGGAGGGGATTGTCCTGCTCTGCTCTGCTCTGCTCTGCTTTGCTCTGCACTGGGGCAGCCTCACCTCGAGTCCTGGGGACAGTTTTGGGAGCCACAATATAGGAAAGACATAAAGCAATTAGAGAGTGTTCAAAGGGGGCCAACAAGGAAGGTGAAGGGACTTGAGGGGAAGCTGTATGGGGAGCAGCTGAGGGCACTTGGTCTGTTCAGCCTGGAGAAGAGGAGACTGAGGGGAGACCTTATTGCAATTACAACTTCCTCATGAGGGGAAGAAGAGGGGCAGGCACTGATCTGTTCCTTGTGGTGATCAGTAACAGGACATGAGGGAATGGCCTGAAGTTGTGTCAGGAGCAGGTTAGGCTAAATATTAGAAAAAGCTTCTTCACCCAGAGGGTGGTTGGGCTCCCCAGGGAAGTGGTCACAGCACCAAGCCTGGCAGGATTCAAGAAGCTCTCAGGCACATGGTGTGACTTTTGGGGGTGGTGCTCCACTGGACTGAGTGTTGGACTTGATGATCCTTGTGGGTTCCTTCCAGCTCAGCTTATTCTGTGATTCTGTGAAAATCTACCCATCTGCCGTATCGGAATTGCTCCAGCATTGCCCTTTATGCTGCCTAGATTGTCTAGCACTCATTTATTAAGTAAATATAATTAATATTCAGTCAGTATTAATATTCAGCTGTGCCCTTTCTACATTCCTAGAAATTCAGTCTTTTCTGGTGAGAGTGGTTGGAAACAGCCAGTGGCATGAGTATTTGGAGGCATCAGGTTAGCTGGCCACCATCATCTCCCTCTTTTACAGATAATGAAAGAAAATCATTCTACAAAAGCGTGCATTTTGGTTGTCTGTATGACCTCATTGTGTGGCAGTTGGTCTTGAGTGGTATAAATATGACTGTTGAGACACAGCATCCCAGAGACAGTTCGCCATATTTTCCCAATCATGCTTTTTGTTTTCTTTACCTTTATTTGAGCTGTAGGGTATTTAATTTTTAAGCATCTTCGTTCAAGAACCATTATATATCCTGCCACAGGAAAGTTTGGAAACAGTTTAGTCTTCCAATATTCAAGCCATATTGCTGCAGCAATGCAACTTATCTTTTAGCTTCTATTCCCTATTAATATTCCTGATGCAGAAATTGCCACACACTTTTTTTGCTGTTTCTAAAGGATAGGGACAAACTATGTGACACAGCCACCTGTAGAAATTAGCCTTGCTTGGAATGGTAGGCTGCAAAACCAGAAAAAAGTTGAAGTCTTCCATTAAATGGGTGTCTCGGTGGCATTATTTTTTCATCTATTAAAGTTCCTGAAATACTGGGAAGTAATTCCTGCAAGAAAGCAAGCAAGCATGAAAGAAAAGAATCACACAGAAACAAAAGGCAGCAAAATCTTTATTTTTCCCAGTAGAGATACCTACTTTTGAAATGGTTAAAAATTTACTGTCGTGCAGAGGCAAGCATTTACACTGGGAATGTTACCCAGTTTGCTATTCCCTCTCAGTGTCTAGAAGACATAGCATTTAGAAACAAGGTGTTCATGACTCATCCAGCCCAGAAGGTTGTTTCTGAGACTTCTATTCTCTAGAAAATACACAGGGAAATAGAGACACTTTTCTGTTCCAGATTTACATTTACTGATTTAAGCAAAGTGGCATGAAACTTGACCAAATTCAAATACACTGAGACAAGTTTGTTTACTGATCATGCTAATTTACAAATTTAAAATACAGTGGGGGAAACTATAGGTTGAGAAGAATGGTGGATCAATAAGAAGAGAGCTTCTACCTAGTACCCACACTTGTTTGGGTTTTTTGGGGTGTTTTTCTTTCTCTGAGAAATGGACAAGGGCTTAACCAATTGTTTTTACCCTAACTTGGTTTTCTGGAAAGGACAAAAGTACAGGAATATTCTGGTAACTTTAGCTAAATTGTCCTCCTTCTTCTGAGATAAGAAAGATCACAGAATGCCATCAGAAGCATTTTATGTTCCAGGTAAAGAAATCTCTGAGTTATATCCAACTCATCTGGCCATGTAAAGACAGCAGAAAACATTTAAGGTGTTTTTAAGGGATTGATTGCATAATTGGCAAGATCTCCTTGCTCTCTAGTGTAAACATGCTGTGTATGTACAAACATCAGATATTTTAATAGCAATTACTATGAATTACATACTTAAAAATGTGGAGTCAGAACAGCAACTAAAATGTTAGTTTCCTCTAAAAAAGCGAATGTGGTGTAAATCCTGAAACCAACACGTCCAGAACTCAGATAATTTTCATAAATATTGGTGTTATTTTTAATATTTTAATTAAAGTTGAAATTCTGCATAGATTGAAAGAAGAGAAGCAGACCACAGAAAGTGTGCAGCAAGAGCAGGTTTATGCATCAGAATGGTAAGAAGTAATTTAAAACAGGGAATAAACATTGATGAGATTCAGAAAACAGTGAAGGAAGTACATGGTAGAGGAAGTATAAAAAGCACAACAGAATTAGAATATTTTGCAGACACTGGGAGAAAAACAGAATTTATATAATCCTGCATTTTATCAGAAAGGAGACATGAATACAAATACAAAACTCCACCAAGCGAAGATAATTCCTAAGAGAAATATTTATGTGACATACTGAATGATGCTGACAACTTTATTTCTCAATACCTGTGCATATATAATATATATTTCTTTGACCTACCTATAGTCTGCATCCATGCCATAATGAACAGAATATCTATGCAAGTGGCAATGAAATATTCACTAAGGCAGTTGATACTTCTGAGATAAAATCCAAGGTTAAGAAATATGTAACCCTGAGACTGACAAAAAACTAACACAAAAAAGCTTTTTTGTCACCTGAAATAAATTTTAAGATCCAGAAATCTGAGGTTATTGTTTGAAATTGTTAATGAATAAATTATTTTAGTATTCTGTTGCTTTCAAATGCAAAAAGTATAACATTAGCCTAATCTTCTACACTTTAAGTAGAGATAATGGGAAAAAAAAATTACATCCACCACTGGCACGTCAAATACATTACAAAACACCATACTAGCATTTTGAAAATGATTCTAGAAGCTCTTGGGAAAAGAGATGTTTACAACCTCTCAAAATGCAGCAGACACATCTTCAATGAAATATACTCCCCCACCAATATTGATCATAATACTTTGTCCTATCAGTGTATATAAAATCACAGTGCAGCATTTCTTTATGTTCATTTAACCTCATTATTTAATACCAAACTTCACGAAGGTGAGATTCTTTTGCTTTCACTGAGACATCTAAGAGTTAGGCATCTAGCTCAAAACAGATTATCACAGATTTATTTTATAATCAATGGAAACAAGTCTCTTTATCAGGCAATTCATCTTATTGGCAGTAAAAATGAGGAATCAGTTTACCCAAAATAGTTATCTTGAGCCTCTTGAGATCCAAATATCTTCACGTGCTTGTCAGATGGGATGCAAGATAGGTGGGACACCCATTCCCATGTGATATGTATCCTGGAAATCTGAAGCGCCAAAAGTGAAAGCAGACACTTGGATTCTGACAAGTGAGTCTTCCCCTGTACATCCAGTGTGGTGGTCACTCTGAAGGGCTCTAGCTATAAAGGGAGCTTAGGATGATTTCTTAAATGAATTTTTATAGCTTTTAGATATTTAAATTGGGTCCCACCTTTTATACTAACTTTTTTTCTGTGAATAATTCAAGCAATTCACACAGACAAAGAAATATATCCTCTCTGCTTTATATGGGTGGCTTGAAGATCATCTTTATCAAGAGAATTTATGCAAAAGTAATTTCCTCAGGTGATGCGAGATTTACCACAGCAGAGATTGATTTGAAGGGAAGAGGGGCTAAATATCTATTGACAATATCTATTTTTAGATTTAGAAAAAAACATGAGTGAAAAAGACAATAGCTATTATAGGTAAAAGTATTCTCTTTCTTTCCTGCTTCGCTCACCAAAGTTGTCATACTGCCCAATGTTGCCCAGATAAGGGCAGTATTACCTTACGTGCTTTATTTAGGTTTATATAGCAAGAGGAGAGAGCATGATTTAGCCCAGGTGCCTTTGTAAAGTGCTCTGAATTGCCATCTAGAATAGCCAAGTCCATGCTTTGACCCTAAACAGCCAAGAGGAACAGGTCTCCCTGCTAAGCCACGTCAGTCCCATTTCATGTCAAACACAGACTAACACAGACCTGCTCCTTTCTTTTGCCTATTTTTGTCTGCTTCTCTGTATGTTTATGTAGGGTGGCAGAAACATATGTTCACATCCTCATTTGCCTGCTTTGGGGAACAGATTAGAATTTGTCTCTTTAGGCAATCTCCGGAACAGTGGAGTACATATAAAGTAAATGTCTGTTCTTCTCTATGGAAGGGGTTTCCTTTTGTATAACTAGTTATCCCTGGAGTTAGGACTAATTTCCAAGATGCTTACATCTGACATGGGCATTCTGTTATGTAAGAGTTTTCTGTTTGTCTTCCTGGTCCAATAAATACTGTTTTATTTGTGGTACAAGTGTGAGAAAGGAAAAGAGATCTTTTTCAGCCTCATTCCTTTGAAAGTACAAAATTGGAATTCAGGTGATTGTCTTACATTGTAACCAGAGAATTAAAATTAACTGGTGTCTCCACAGGCTGTTTTGCTTTACGCCTTATCAGACTGCTGTTTTTCTGACTTGCTAGCAGACAGCAAGCTGATATGATGATGATATTATTGGTGCATATGCAGATCCAGAGTCAGATATTTACTCATTAGAGAAGTTATCTGGTGGAAAATTAAGTGCTTTAGATAAAGTAGCAAATATTTAACAAGGCCCACAATGTGGGTCCAAAATGTGGAAGCCAATTTAATGGTGGGTAGACACCTGTGTATCACTATGTGTCCAAAAATACACAACAGTCTTTTGTGAGGGATGGCAGATGGCTTCTTTGTTGTAAAGCATGCATGTGAGATGAGTGCAAGTTACTTATTCATAAAGTCAGCAATGGATATAAGTACTGGGTTTGTTACATAGTTTCATCATGTAGTTTGCATAAAATTATTTAAGATGATAACATTTCATTACAGGAATGGTTATGCTAAGCTGGTTCTTTGATAGAATTTGCATTCTTTTACATGTCTGCATGATAACAGCAACAGTAATGAAAATACTGGGGTTTGGGGTTTTTTGTAAATAAGCTAGAACCAGCTGCCAGTTTTGGTAATATAGATGAACAGACCTTTATAGAGCCAGGGGTAGATCATTTCTAGGCAGATTGTTTCTTAGTTATTCTTAGAAGAAGCATATGTGCTGCATATCAATGCCAGGAAATCACTTGCAGCAAGTGTGTTAGTAGCAAAAAAAAAATACTGCTATTAATTGGTGCTTATAAATTTGAACTACTCATACATTTTAGCCAGTAATACTACAAACACAGAATAATTTAAGTAAGGCTGGGCATCTAGTGCAAAATAATCTAAGTTTAAGTGTTAAAACAGGATTTCTGAAAACTTCCTTTAACAGCAAATTTTGTGGCAATACAAAAATTAAGCAAAGTTAGTTCTAATGATAGAACTATTTTTAGTCTGGTGAGAATTTCAGTGAAGTCTTCCATAGAATGCTTTTGGGTACTTTGGAATTCAGAATAGCATAATTACTTTAATTTCATTAAATGGCACAGTTTAACAGACCCGGCTTTGAATTTCCAAAATGGATCGTTAGTTTTTCTCATGGAGTCGTAGGAAGTAAAAAGTTTGTCTTCAAAATTAGTAAGGATACACAAGGTAGGTGTTGCAAGCCAGCTAGGAGAAAACTTAGCCATAAGGTGGGTATACTGAGAGTTTGTAATTTCCCACCATCTCGTTATTTCTACTCGGGAAGCAAGGCTGAGTGAACGCTCAAGCTTCTTTCCTCAAACTGTGAATAATACACTACAATGCTCCTTGTCTCTAAAATGTAATGCAGCTTCTTCTTATATTCTTAGTAGTAACACTATTTATAGGGAGTATTTCCTTATTTCTCCCTAGGCATTTGGAGAATTTTCTTTAGCAAAACAAACAAAGTCAACCTTACACATTGCACACCAGATTATTAAAATATGCTGAATCAAAGAAAATATTTTTTTTTTGTAAATAACCACAACATGGTTTTGTGTATATATACTAA
>VZTN01014878.1:82904-159652 GCA_013400515.1 Erpornis zantholeuca
AAAACTTGCTAACATATTTTCAAAAATATTCCTCTGCTTTCAATCAGAACTTAGAGTCATGCCTGAGAAGTTAATCATGGACTTTAAGAAATACATTTTTATGGATCTTGTGCTAAAGTCAGTATTTTGGAATAAAGCTTAACTCGAGTTACAGTGGAGAGAAGAGCCTGATGTATAGCATTAATTATTTGAGGAATAAAAATAGCAAATTTTGAGTGACAAAGAAAATGCATTTAACTGAATGCAACCTACACTGACACCAACATTTGCTTTTGTGTCTAGAATTTTTAAACAGTACTCTCTTGTGTATTTTGATTTTTTTTCCCTAAGAAAAGCATTATGTAAATGTTTTTTATAAGCCTTTTCAGCCTGCATTTCTATTAGACAAGGAATGACTCACAAGTCTGCATTTCAGGCCCTATCCTGCTTATAAGTTTTGACTTTGGCTAAAATCCAGGACAAGCGACAAAAAACCACAATCATAACTCCTTGAGGATCAGTTACAAATAAATTAGGGAAACAGATGATGAAAGACTGGAAGGTTTATTACTAGATTTAGTAATAGCTTTCAGTGCATAGATATCTCTGCCTAGTATCTTCTAATGCTGTGTTGGCACTTTTCATTCACATATGTTGATCTCTTATGGTTAAGGAGCAAAAATCCCTGTTGACTTCAGCAGTCTGGTCTAGTGGTAAGTGCCCCAGTCCATGGTTGGTACTGGTGATCTTTAAGGTCCCTTCCAACCCAAACCATTCTGTGATTCTATGAAACTGTGGAACATGCCTTTGTAATAGCACCTGAGAGAGTTTTTTATTCCTTACTATGAGCAATATATCAAGTGGAGATATGCCATACAAGCTTTGTGCTCACCAAATCCATTCTAAGGCAGATCCACCAGTTTGCATTCAAAGCCACACAGCTTTCTTCTATTGAAAATAAGAGAAATCTTGGTTGTGATCAAATGCCTCATAACTGAAGAGGCCAGACTAGGATATGTGATGTTGAATATGACATTTGGCAGCATGTCTTATCAACTTTGTACCAAATTGTGTGTATGAGTGCCTGCACTGAAATGCTGCAGCTTCTGCTCTTTCTTCTTTCTGTCTTTTTATGCTTTTTTATTAGGTGTTTTTTATGATTACCTTTTCTTTCCTGTATACTTTACTTTGCAACTAAAAACTTATGAGAGAGTGGGGTGAAGGAGATTGAAAGAAGGAGCATATTCCATAAGCCACCCTGAAAACATTTCTTCCTGTTAGTTAGATAATGAAAGTATTTTTTTTAAGGTAACCCCATCCATGAGTTTACCAGGATGAAAAATGCAATTACTGGTTTTCTGAGATAATCAGATAGTATTTTACAAAGATTGAACAATTTCATTTTTGTGTCTGTCTATCTATCTATCTATCTACCTATCTATCTATCTATCACTACAGATTTTACTTGCATTTCCACACAGAAGAGGCCATAAGGGTCCTCCCCCCACATGAAGAAATTCAGTTTCAATTTATTAAAAACCAGCTAACATCAGTAAAATGTGATATTTTGCATCAAGTGCACCAAGGACAACATCAGCCCAGCAGCACAGATTGGGAATTGACTGTCTTAAAAGCAGCTTTGCCAAAAGAAAACAAAAACCAAACCACAAATAAACAAACACATCAGCTTGGAGGGACTCAGTCAACAACAAATTGAACATGAGCCAGTGGGGCATCTCAAGTGGGTGTAGTCACCAGGTCAGGCTAAGTGCTTTTTCCCCTCTCTCTCTGGCACTTGTAAGACCATATCTGGAGTATGCATCACTTCTCCTCACAACAACAATGATGTGGACACATTGGAGCATGGCCAGGGGAGACTTCCAAGATGATAAGGGACCAAAACTCACAATGTGTAAGAAGAGACTGAGAGCCCCGTTCAGACAGAAAAAGATTGGGGGATATCTCAAAAAATCTTGTTAATGGGACAGTGCAGAGAAGGACAAGCTAAAATCTTTTCAACAGTAAGAAGACACATAGTAAAGGATGCAGTCACAAGGCTGCAGTGTAGGAAAGTCTTTGAATTTTTCATTAAGTGCACAACTTTTACCATGAAAATGTGTAAAAAGAGGAACAGATCACACAGAGAACTGTGAGATCTCCATCCTTGGAGTCTTATGCTTCTATCTCAGACACTTAGCATTCCAGATGTCTCTAGATTATTTAGGCAACTGAACTGTCTCTCATGTGTCCATCTTTAGACAAGAACAAGGATACCGCTCAGTGACCATGACTCCACTATGTTAGGCTCTCTATAAAAGCATTTCCAAACAGGCTAAGAAGGAATG
Organism: Erpornis zantholeuca; assembly: GCA_013400515.1. Lineage (NCBI taxonomy): Eukaryota > Metazoa > Chordata > Aves > Passeriformes > Timaliidae > Erpornis > Erpornis zantholeuca. Next base: position 85,229 of record VZTN01014878.1, read on the forward strand.
AGAATATTTTTGCTGAACAAACCTCTAAGTTTACTGCAGGTATATTGGCAAACAAATTTTGGGAAAGATTCTTCTGAGTTAATTAATAGAGCTACTTTATTATGTTTATTGTGAGAGTCTCATGAGGCAGTATGAGCAGCAATATTTCTTGGTTTAGAAGTTTAAAGTGGATTTTGTCATAATTATCAGTTTGAGAGTGAATTCTCAGGAAGAGCTTAACAGAGGACATAAGCTCAGATGAATACTAATAGTGAAAACAGGATGCTGGTGCTCATTTCAACAAAGATAGGGAAGCCAATGGAGAAATAGAGAAGGAGGTGATGTGTAACTGTTCATTCTCTCCGTGGTCTCAAAGGCCCAGCACTTGTAGTGCTCTTCAAAACCTAGTGTGAATCAGTTGAAAGAGAAGGTGACATATGCTTCACTCAGCTGCCAGCCCTATGCATCTGACAGTCAAATATACTTATTTTCAACTACTGCAACCACTATTTTTCATGAATATAAAATGTCTTCATGAAGTAAGTTGAGGGAAGAAGGTAGTCAAGATTATAAAAGTGCTAGTGGGAAAAAAAAAAAAAGAAAAAAAAAGGAAAAGAAAAAAAGAAAAAGAAAAAGAAAAAGAAAAAAAGAAAAAGAAAAAGAAAAAGAAAAAGAAAAAGAAAAAGAAAAAGAAAAAGAAAAAGAAAAAGAAAAAGAAAAAGAAAAAGAAAAAGAAAAAGAAAGGCACATGAAGAGTTAGCCAAGAAGCTGGATAATTGGATGGAAGTTTTGGGCAACTTTAGGGAGAATTAAGAGTTAGGGCATGTCTGAATGGATGGAAGATTTGTTTCCATGGAAGGTATAGAGCTCCTCTTCATTAAACAGGTGCCAAGAAGAATCAAGGAGGCTCTTTTTTAATGCTAGGATAATCAGACAGCATCAATTGTTCAAGTGTTATCAATTTCAGCTTGCTTAGAAATTTATTTCTTTCTTCCTTGACAGGACTTAACTACAATGATATGCACATGGATTTGTGTTAAAACATGGTAAGTGCCTAAGATTTCTCAATTAATCCATTCTGCTGTGTTACAGAGAAGACAGGAGAAAATTACTGATTTGCCAATTCCTTTAGGAACTAATATAGAAATCTTCACCAACTTCTTAAATAAGAAGAGGCTACTTTTGAGATCCTTTGGCTGTGCATGAAGTAGGGTCAATAACTGGAAATCTCTGAAAGCATCTTAAAGTACTGCATTGAAAAAGTATCAAAGCTGTGGCTGAAGCAATATTTTTCATACACATGGACTATTTGAAAACATTTCTCCAGCTTTTCCACACACCACCTACTTGTCAAAGCTTGTTCTATAAAAATGACTACATTAGCAAAAATGCTATATGGAACCATCCCTCCAGACAGCACAGAAGCAAAAAATCTTGGTCAGTTTTTCTTACAGAAAGAGATAGAGAGAGAAGTTATCATTAAATATATTCCCAGGTCTATATGGAATGTATCAATGATGTTACTGTACTAATTCCAGTAAGTCAAATATTTGCTACAATCTGAACAATCTACTGTACTCTGATGGAAGTATTTTAAACAACCCCTAGAATTATTCATAGACAGGGTCTATTACTAACAAATAAATACAAAAATCACCCAAAAAACAGCAATAGAACACAGCTTTCTGAAGAAAAGTACTTCAGTGCATATGTACTGGTACTCAGTACAAAATTCAAGACTACGTTGGATTGACCCTGTCTTTTCCTTCTGTTCCAGAGCAAAACAAGTGGAAACAGCTTTGAAGAAGGAAGTCTTCACAAGACTACAGTTTTGGCAATTATTTATTTGATCTCTCAGGGTAGGAAACTGACTGCAGTAGAAAACATGCTGGTAGAAGCTGTGAAAACAAGAATATGAAAATGATGGTTAAATAACAAGCACTGTGTTGAGATTTGTGTCCTGTTCAGCACCTAAGGATCTGTGCTTTATGATTCAGTCCTTGTGAGCTAGGTAGCAGGTTCAGGAAAGCTGTGACAAAAAAAAAAATTATTTAGAGTTCCCACATTATAAAGTGACAATAATCTAAATACATAATTATAAATACAGATCAAGATTCTTATATGGGCAGGACTTATACGGAAATTATCCTATTGTGGAAGAGTGAGAGGAAGTTAAATCCCTCCCCACACTGCGGCACAACCTCTCTCTGGTTCTTCATGGGAGAACAGTCAGTGGGAATGGCAGCCACCAGGAATCCCATCCTACCCAGAGAACAGAATTCTTCTGTATCTCAATTTCAGTGACAGACACCTCTTAGGCTAAGGCTGTTGTTGACACCAAAACGTTTTGTGAGGAGGGTTCTAATTCAGCAAGCTTCAGGCAAAATAATGGCAGTAATTTGAAGGAAGTTGGACCACCAGGAAGATTTCTATACAAAACTTGTCAAATTCCTGCCAGTGTACTGGGAATCCTGCTCAAACAGGTGCTACAGAGCAAAGATACCCACCTATGAACAGGGACAGGGTTCACTTGGGATGGATGTCAGTTAAACGTATCTGGGAATTCCATCTCTTGCCAAATCTAGCTCCTGGATCCCTGTCTGGCAGCCAGTGACTGCTGTCTGTGCAACGAGGCTGTCCCACATGCCTGGACTCTGCATCTTGGAGCCTCACTCAGTAGCCTGCCAGAGAGATTCCCAGGAGGCTGAGAAAATAAGGAGTGAAACTGGTATCTGGTGAGTTTTATTTTGACACCTATGTTCAGGGCTTTCCTTTCTGTAGAGAACTCACCAAAACATTTCAACCTGTAATCCACAGGAGAAGGAGCTCTCCTTATCAATTATAGCTTGATTTGAGCTTTCAGAAAAAGGCTGCCCCCTTCTGCCCCTTCCCTAGGAAGCAGCTGGCATCTTGGTGTTCAGAGAAACAGAAGATAATTTCACACCACAAGAGAGAAAAGAAGGCTGAAAAGACTCTCAAGAGAAAATTTAATGGAGAAGAGAAATTACAATGGAGAGGAAGGTGTGAAATTTGACATGCTCCTTCATTCATATGAAGACAGTGTCTCCCCCACATTAGGAGCTGGAGCTATATTTAGTTATATGGCTTCCACTATTATGGTGTCTGAGCTATGAGTAACAGCTGTCTCCTCGGAGGCTCCAGAGATGTGTTATCTCATTTAAGAAATGAGGACTGAAGCATCAACAAGGGTAGCCACAGTTTTCATGGCATCCCTGTTCCTGTTTCCCTTCCACGGTGGCAGAGTGGCTGCCCTCCCTCACCCCATGCCACCAGAGGAGGAGCCCTTCTGGCCAGCAGTGGCCTCTGCCTCCTCTGGCGTGGGCTCCAAGGGCAGCTCCTTCTATCATGCCCAAAAAGTCCTACTGAGCTGGCACAACATCAGTGAGCCCCACGACATGCTCAAGCATTACAGGATGCTGCTGTACACCAGGCTTCTCTCCTCAGCTTCTGCATCTTCCAACACTGGCTGCAGTGGAGCCTAGTCCTTATGGAGCTCTGTCCCCCCATGCAAGAGATTGAGGTATTTACACTGCTTTGTGAATTTTGGGGGAGTCAAAACAGCAGAGCTGCATTTAGTGAATATGACTGCTGTGGCTCTGCTCCCAGCTTCATTCATGGACAAAAATATGCCCCTGGTTGTTATCTTAATTTAGAAATGAATCTTCAGGTACAAGTAATGGCTATGTTTCAGAAAATATCACAGTGACCAAGAAGCTCTGCTGGGAATCTGAGAGATTCTGTAGAATTTCAACATTATTTTATGAAAAAAAATTAAACTCTCTCTGCATTTCTCACCTTTTTCCTTCCTGCCACAACAAATAAAACATGAGTTGCCACAGCTGATTATTCAAATGAGCTCAGCCTGGAAACAACACTGAGATATGCTCTTTCTTCTCCTCAGCCTACTCTTTTTCTGCTCCTCCTTTGGTAAATTTTAAGTGCATTGGGGAATACTCATTAGCACATACTAAGATTTGTTTCAACAACTTGTAGAAAACAGATGGAGAGTAAGAAAGATAAGAAAAACAGAAGAAAGAATAAAAGCAAATTGAAAAAAGAAGAGGATAAACGAAGAAAAATAAGGAAAGGAAAGCCTAGAAGTAAAAAGGGACACAGAGGTGATATATATTTTTGGTGCCCTTTTCAAGATAAATATTTCTCAAGTTAAAAATTCACACACCTATTAAAATGACTGTAAGACACAGTTCAGAACAACTTGAACAGTAATGAACTTACTGAAGTGCCATGAGATGTTTAGATGACTTCAGGCATTTATTCACAGCACTGCCTTTCCCGACTGCTCACAGTGTTTACAACACTTACACTTTAAGGACCTATTTACTCATTCACAGCAAATTTCACAGTATTCTGGGGTTTTCTAGATCATCCTTGGCAGGATCCTTGAGGATAAACTGCTTCACAGTTCATTCTGCCTTGCTCATGAGGCAACTCTGGGCTATGTTAGGAGTTACACAGTTGGCATGACAGGAAAACGTGCTCCAAAGGACATTCATCTTTATAACCACCCTCATTTGTCTCTCCCTCTGCCAACTCAGTCTGGACAGCTTGAATGAAGGATCCCTCTGAAAGCATCCCTAGTCCTTGTGAGCATGTGCATGAAGTTTGTCCTCAAAATTCATTTCACAACTCTGAAAATACTTCACAAAACTGTAACAGCCCTGAGGCATCATCAAGGCACTCACTTGTTCTGGAGAATACCCTACATGATCATCAGTACAAGTAGCTAAAAAGTAGCTGCAGGTAACTAAAACAAGAGGATCACTCTCCATAAGTGCAGCAGATCAAAGGGTTTCTGCTGCCACTGTTCAGTCCAGCAACAGCCTGATGGTGAATGTGAGGCAGGGCTGGCCAGGTACAGCACACTTCAGTGAACATAGCATTTCTTGTCCGTACATAGTCAACCAAACTGACTTTTTTTTTTTTTTTTTTTTTAATAAAAAAGAAAGATTTAAACCAAAGGATTTGCTTTCCTTTACCTCTGCATATAAGAAAGCAAATAAAAAGTAGCAAGTAAACAAGGCTCAAGAATTTACCCCAAATCACAAAGCTGAAGAGTAACAGAACTGAGCAGAGGGCAGGACCATAACCAACCAGTGTGTTTTCCAAGGGTCCTTTCCATCGCTGTAAAACTACTGCAGAAGATTTGATAGTATCAAAATGAGAAACCTTGGGGGTGTCCAGAACCAGAGACATAGTGGGAAAGAAGTTACAAAGAATTAAGTAAAGATCAAAAGAACAAAAAAAAAAAAAANAGGGAAGGGAAGGGAAGGGAAGGGAAATAATATAAAAGATATATAAGAGATAAGAGAAGTAAGACGAACAGAAGAAAATGACAGTAGAGAAAAAGTTGAAGTTTTCTCAGGCATATGATTCTACTTCTCTACAATGAAGCTTTTCCAGACAGAATCATTATTTTCCCAAAGAGAGTTTCTATACATATAATGTATTTCTCTGAAGGGACTTAAACTGAAGAATCAAAATTCGGGAGAGTGTGAAGGACATTGACAACGAAACATTTTAATATCAGCTAATGCTTGATCTTTTGAATCTGTTCGGATGTTGTTTTCTAACACTGTTTTTTTATTACTGCTTTCCTGTGCATTTTTCTAATTTCTTTACCTGATCTAACTGTGCAAAATACTCACATTTAGTGGTTTTGCAGAGCTGAGAGGAGTGTGGGTTACTAGATGCTACAACTAATTTTAAATTTCATGACCTACGGAACACAATTTGGAATACATTGAGGGTAACACCAGTCAGAAATCTTGGGAAATTTGTTGATAATTACATATTCTATTAACAGAATTTTCTGCTTGTGTTCTTACATTTAGTTATGATACTTTTAATTTTTCTCATCTTACGTTTATTATTTAAGACTGTGTGTGTCAATATAATCATCATTTGTTATATTGCATCTTAAAATTACAAATATGGCTACTAGCTTAAGACTTACATATTTGGGTTCAGTTTGGTTGCTATCATTATGTAATTTTTGTACAGACTGTAGCCACTTAGAAAAATTCTTCTTCATAGTTTCAATGTTTTTACATAATATGCTAATCAGAAATTGTACTTCTGTGATTCCACTTCTTCATTCTTCAAATCTCCATCTTAAAGTAAGTTTTATTCTACCTATTCCTTTGTTTTCCCCATTGGCACTTCTCAGTATAGCATTAAAATATTCCCAAGGATTGATTTGCATTATTTTGGATAGAGATTTTATATGTTAGATGTCACCATTTCTGCATCATTTTCTCCCAATGTATCTGACTTTCACATGACTTTAAAACCACATCACAATGCTTTTCACTTTTTTGAGAAGCTACTTGATACTCTTTAGTCTTGGATTTTTACAGGACTCCTCTGAAGGAGACAGTCTCATATCAGTGATAGTTATTTAGTTTTAGTAGTGTGATTCTGTTTGTTTTAATATTTAAAGATAATTCTATTTGGAATGTTTTTTTTATAGAACTGACATTTTTCCTCCAGTTTAAAAGCATGAATAGTTGGTAACAAATTTAAAGATAAAGTTCATTCTATTTCAGGATTACCTTCATGAAAAGAATGATAAAGAAGATACCATGCTGTTATATATTTCATGAGTTTTAAAAGCAAACATGACCAATTGTAAGTTTACATTTAACAAAATAACGTAGTCCTTGTAAGCTCTATTCTATTGTACTGATTTCTTCTGATGCTTCTATCATGCTGTTCTTTTTTCACCTACTTCTGATGCCAATAATTTTAGCAAGAGTGGCCAGTTCTCAGCTGTATGTGACTAGACCTGAGATGGAAGATACAGGAACCCAGTGTCAACCACACTGCACCATAATACCTAAGCATTGACTGTAATATGAAACAAAATGGATAAGGATTTCTACAAATATCTGGATTTATAATATCAAGAATAACTTACAGTGAAGGTGTCAGTCACCAATGGATATTTTTAGACAGACCAAGACAATCTTTCCCAGTTTGCAAGGAAAAATGTGCTATATGTTTAGAAATTTGTGCTCAGCTTGCACATCTTTCATGTAAATGATTTAACCTTTTAGCCATCTGGAAGCTAGAAGTAGCAGTATTCAAATTTCTATACATAATTGAATTGCAGATGTAAATTTTGCAAAGTATGACCACGAATGCAAGTATCACCTTTTTTGAAACTTTCCTCTTCATTTGCACTTGTTCCACTACAGCACAACATGAGTCAAGCTTGTGCTGTCAGTGCTTGAGAATTTTCCATTGGCCACCAACTCATTAGAAACAGACCATAACAAATAATCATCATGACCTTTAGTCAGAGGGACCTTTTAGGATAGAAACAGCTTTTTCTCTTCTATTTAGCTAGACACTTTTGCACATCTTGCTGTTCCTCAGGACTCATGCAGTGGTCCCTTAGACACTCTGAGAGCTCCATTAAATTTTGCCTGTGACCTTCTGTGACATGAGAAAACTCTTTGTGAAACACTACTGGTGTCATCACAGCTGTTATCCTATCCATACAGTGCCTGGTCAGTGATGTTTCTCATGTTATCTCTACATTACCCAACCTTCCTGCTGCTGCTGAGATTCCCTTCTCCTTTATCCCATTAATACCCACCAAACTGATGCCCTTTCATGCCTGCATCTTGCCCTGAAGACTAAATTCTTGCCATGTGAATGACATGGTCATTTCACAGATAAAAGGGGGAAAATCAACATGTATCCTTTAGTGACAGGGTGACGATGGAAAAGGTTAAGTATATGCCAGTGGAAAAAAAGTCCTATTGTCTTCATTTCAATGAGGATGTGTGGAATTGTCATCACTGTGTGATAATTCTGGAATTTATTCCAACTGATTTTGTATAACCAGAATAACGTCTCATTATGTTGTGTCGTACACCTCAAGAAAAAGAACATGAAGTAAAATAGTGCTTCAGTCAGTGGTGTCCTATGTGATAAGGGTTCTTCTATGAGAAGCTTTGTCCCATTGTTTTCTCCAGTGTCTGGCTTTTTTGTCTTTTATTTATTACTATTTTGTTATGACAGTAACACAGATGTTGCTTTTCAAATTCATTATCACTGTTGTTTCTCAACGTATCCTAAATGACACCATTGTGAGATAGAGCACCATGCTTCCATTTCCTTGATAATCACTTTCTCCAAGGAAACAGATAGATTTCAAATTTATGTTGATGATGAAGGTACTATTTGTATACAGCTAGACTGGTAAGTTGTTTTTAATTTTTTTCCTCCTTTTCCAGCACAACAGACTTCGTGCTTTCCAGGTCACTGAAAATGGGACAGAATGCTCTGAGCTATGTGCCCTACTGAGTGGAACTGTTTTGTTCATATGCACTGATGCTCCCTTGGTAAAGAAATAAAAAAAGCAAGCAGGAGAATGCAGAAGTGAATGGTTTTTATTCTGTGCTCTAAGTTTAAAAAAACAAACAGATTGAAAACCTCCTTTGTTTTTGAAATATTTCATATATAGTCAGGTGCATTTTTCTATGGCATTGGATCATTTTTCTTGCACTACAGCATTAATGTTTATATGAAACTGTTTTATTTCTGCAATAACACTCTAATGCAGTAGTATTTTTCAAAGAAAACATTTATTTTGGGGTTTTTTTCTGCATAGACAGATTTTTTCCTTGTATTATCCTAATATTTATAATATTTTAAAATGTTTTATAAAAAATATTAAAAAATTTTGGTGTAGTAGCACCAAAATAATCAGAATAATTGCAAAATCTGTTTTATTTTAAAGGACCTGATGCTGTGCACAGAAGTATAATGAATGCTGGCTGGCCTGAGATGAAATACAGAAAAAAAGCTGAGGTGAGGGAAATCTTTGCTACAAAGACACATTTTCTATAAATATGGAAAAAAGAGAAGTACCTTGCTGCAAAAAAAAAAATGGAGATAGGGAGCTCACCCTTTCCAGGGGTAACTTACTAGTTTTTCCTGTCTGCTATTTTTTAAGTACCCTAAGACTGATGGATTCTAGTGCAGAAGACAGATATAAAAGCAAAGATTCAAATATTTCAACACAGTGCAATTTTAGTAGTATTAGATAGGAAGATATTGGAAGGCAACATGCTTTGAAAGTGTGACTGGGTAATCATGATAGTAGAAAATATGTTCTAAACATGTTTTGAGTGATAAAATAAACTGGATAGAACCTTCTTATTCATGTCTGTAAAACAGCAAATCTTTACAGACATTTGGTTTTCATCTCTGACAGACTGAAATTTCAGTGATGAGACTTTCTTTTCCTGTGACATTGCAATGTTTACATCTATGGTAAAAATGTTAAAATATACTTACACATTTTTTCTCTTAATATGATTATATTTTCATAATTTCAGTAGAGGAGTTGGTGTTGAACATCCACTCAGAATCATCCATAAAGTGTCTAACAAAAGTTCTTTCACTCACATTAAACTAGCACATATAAATATATGTCTTTATATTTATGTACACACACCTATACACACGGAGACAAAATCTGAGATTGTTCTATATCTAGGGTAGTTAAATTGTTCAAAGTGAGTGTTTTGAATGTCTTTATTTATCAGTACATATCTTGAAACATCTGATGGGGACAATCTTCATAAGGCAAATGTAGGTCATTTTCCCTTAATTTTAATTTTTACTCCAAGTACTCAAAAAACGACACCTCTGTATAAACTTGATTTTTTTGTTTTTTTGGGCTTATTTATTTTCAAATATAGGTCAATGGTTCATAACATCCTGGATGTGTTACTTGTTTTCTTCCCTTTTCTTTCCAAAACGCTGATGAAAACAAATAAACAGATAAACTTATTCCACTTCAGAAAAATTCCTTTATGCAGATTTTTACAAGAATTAATAAAAACAACCCAGCTCTGTATCCTGTGACACAGAAGGAGGCGTAAACCCAGGTTCCCAATGTACCAAAGCCTTTGACTCAATCCAGACAAGTATGTTTTCATGGGTCCATTTCAGGAAGGAATTGGTCACTCACTTTAAGTACTTTAGTGGAGCTGTTCTTGAGTGTTTAACACTTTGCAGTATTTAGATTTATATACTGTTCACCACCTCTCTGGTTCCCTCGACTTTGGAGCATGCTTTTACTTTGGCTACGATTCAGAGGCAGACTGCCACCTTCTGAAGCACTAACACCACTGCCTCTAGAATCCAGGGGGGCTTTTTGTGAAGTTTTCAAGGGAACATAAATCAGGCCCTGAGGCTCTTAAGTAGGAAATAAGACCAGGTCTTGGGCTCAAGTAGTGCCTCTGATGGGTTCCAGAAATACATATTCTCAAGTAAACATAAGCAAAAAAAAGCAACAGAACTTTATCAAGTCAGAACACTGAAATGTAGCAAAGCAAATAAGTAATCATATGTCATTAATTATCCCAGACTATTTTTTACAGAGCATATCCTTTCTCATCTGCTGAGAATCTTTGCCATTTAATCTGAGATTTAGGACAAGCTGCCTAACCTCAGGTTTTAATTCTAGGCACGCTTCAGTTTCTAAAGTTCTCCCCAGGCACAATGTCTTTGATTCACTGCAAAATGAAGTTTGACATATCTTATTATGAAGAAATACTTCATTTGAAAATGTACAGAGTAGCTCTAGGAAAACAACAGCAAACTGAGAAAACCTTTCCAACAGTGCAGCCTTTCTTCAAACGCAAAAAAATACAAAACTAAAATAATATTTCTCATTAACCATGAAGTTTGCAAATAACTGTGAGTGGAATCTGTGAAGGTACTCCAGCTATAAAACTGTTAGCCAGAAAATGTTGAGAATTTATAAATTGGCTATGCTGTCATGAGAGCACTTACAGAGAGTTCAGTTGCCTGACGCATTCTTAGTAACCCTGTCACCTCTCTTTGTTGCTGTGGGAGTACTTATTCAGCAGGTCTTGTGGTACCAGCTCCTCTAAGTCAGTGCTGAAGACATTTTACAAGTGACTGCATCCCAGGCTGCACAAAACCAGTCTGTCAAAACCTTAAATCCATTTTGTCCTTCTCAGAAGAATACTATCACTTATGTGAAATCAGTGCTTTAATGTCCCCTTACAACAGGCTTGGATTTAGTTCTGCAGTTTGCCCTCCCCACACTCTTTTCTGTTCAGTGTTCTCCTCTTTCACTGACATCTGCAATGACATCTTACACCAGATATGGCTCATATTGCACACTCTGTAAATCAGATTGTTGATTCATAGTGAAGTGTTTCACATTTTCTGAGAATTCCTTGGTATGTCATAGCCCTTTCCTCTCAAAGAAAACTCCCTGTTAGGCTCAATATATGGATACTTTTTCATTGAATATGCTGAGGGGGGAATAAAGAGAAGGATACTCTTTACTGATACACATTTTTATTGGTTAAGAATATCGAACAAAATGCCAACTCTTTTGAGTGGAAAAGTCAATAATGGAGACTTCATGGGATACTGGACTCCAGTTAAACTTTCATGGATTTCTCATCCTCTCCAGTACCACTGTAAATTCCACGAAGCTTATTCATGTTTGGGAGACATCTCAGTAATAACTAGCTGGAGAGAAAGAGATTGGCAGCCTCATCACCTCAGTCTGCTTCTATGAAATCCCCATGAGTGCTTAAGAGAGAAACACATGGATCCTGTCACACCCAATGGGTCGTTGCATCTTTTTGCCATTAAAAAAAAAAAACCCTTACTCTTAATTTTATGCCAGAAGAAGCCTGCAGTTTGCAAGTCTCACCACTTTGTTGTGACCCATGACTGACATGTTGAGATAAATGCCTTCAACAGCCAGGCAAGAAGGACTTGGGAGCAGCATGAGCAGCCCATCTGACCAGGTGCTGTATTTCTGCAACAAAGAGGGCGTAAAAGGGAGTCAGCACCAGAAATAGATATATTTTCCAGAAACATTTTCCCTTGTCATCCTTTTATTTTCATTGGGAACACTTTTTGTTGTTCAAGTAGGAAAGATAATCCAATTATAAGAATAGTCCCAAAATTGTTCTTCCTCACGCAAAAGACTCTTTAAATTATTCTTGATGCCATCCAAAATATTGTCCTATGGTAGGAGGGAGTTTTCTGCACTTCTGAATGAGCATTATTTTAAATGCAAATTTTGCCTGACTGAAAGCTGAGGAAGGAGGCAGTAGCTTCATTGAAATATTCCCTTTGCTGGTTCACAAGGAGGGGGTTGAGATGCATTTCCAGGTGTCTTGTCGTGTGGTATGGGGGAGTACAAGGCAAGGAACAGCACTGCTCCTCTCAGTGTCAGTGCACAGCCGAGCAAACCGGATGGCTGCACCATGTCACCAGCAGCCTGACCACAACCTACTGATTTGCCAGTGCTCCACTTAGACAGTGATCAACTCACCTGCTAACTGAAGAGAAACATTTTGCATGTTCTTCCAGCTCCAGCACAAACACCAAAAATTCAGTATTATATTAATATTATTTAATATTATATGCAGCTGCCTTACCAGTCCATGGCAATAGAGCGTTTTTTAATTTTTCTCACTGTCATGAGTGTAAATGTGAGGGAGTGCAGATGCAGAGGGCTGTCAGTTACCTCATATTCTAACTTCTTGGCAATTAATTAATTCAGAAATACAGTTTCATGCAGGCAGTGGGAGCTCTGAAAGAAAGATTTTAAAAGATTTTTAAATTTTTTTAAACAATATTTAAAAGATTTTTACATCATGGCATCTCCTTTCATAGGTTTGCTGAAGCAGGAGACCTAACTGCTCTTCTGGCTCTATGCACACAGACAGAAAAAACATTAAATGTTACATCCTAGCAAGGGGACCACAAGGTGATAGCAGAAGATAAAGAAATCGTGGCATTTTTATTACAAGGAAATCAGTTCAAATCTTTGGAGAAAGCTGCTGAATAACTGGCCTTCAAACCACTGTAACTAGTAGCTATATGTCCATCTTTAAAAAATTGATATGTCTAACTAGGGATTTGATTAATTGGATTTAATATAATAGATTTTGCCACCTGCTCCACCTACAATTGTATTAATAACAAAGTGCTCAGAGGTGCTGTGACCTCCATCTGCAGCAGCAGCACGTTTGAGAGCTCAGGAATTCTTTACTACTTCTAAATAATTCCTTTCTTTGGAGATGTGCACAGGTGAAAAAAATCTGCAGGAACTGAGAGAAGCAGTTCACCAAGATAAGGAGTTCTTACATTTCTGACATGTCAAAAGCATCTGCTTCCTTCTTACATAAACCATTGAATGAATATTCTCATAGAGCATTACTGAAGCATGCAGTACCGCTTCACTAAGAGCCTTCCACTGCCCTCCAGATACACTTAAGAAAATAACTCTAAATGGAAGGATGATATACACAATAGCTAAAGGGAATGCAATCACATTCAGAGAAGATAAAGAAATCATAAACAGACACCTGCATTTCTGGAAATTCTTCAGGCTCTTGCTATTGGCAATTCTAGCAAAACACTTCACAGCATAGCCCTAAGTCTGGTCCCAGAGCTTTCAGGTTGAACCACAGGCTCTGGCTCACATTGCTATTGTGAGAATAAACTACCTCTGTGAAAAGCAGTTACTTAGGAACAGGAAAAGTACTATTAGAAATAAGTAGTAGCCAGGCAATTCTTCCCCAGGAGCTGAAGAGAAACTTTTATGCATTAAAAGAAAATAGGAGGAGGAACTGCAGAAGACCTAAGGGATGGATCCTCAAGACTATATTTGAGTGCAGGTCAGAGTACTCAGTCAGGCCAGCTCCATCTGCCTGCATAGGGAACTCAAGTTCAGCTATTTCTTATGCTATGGGACAGAGGGAAAAATTCCATCTTGAGACCACCATGTTAAAACTAAGTCCAGGAAGAGCTGGTCATGGCTAAGGTTATTTAATGCCGTTTTTCAGAATAAAATAGAAAGCACTTTGGAAGCAGGAGCAAGAGAACATGATCAGTCTTGTACCAGGACATCACTGGTAATATATATAGGAATATAGACTGACTTTGATTTAAATCTATTCTGGTTCTGCAAATCATTGATTTCAGATTTCCTTCTTTCTACACAGTTTAAATAAAATTCATTTGGCTGCTTTCTTGTATTCCTGGTGTATTAGTTTCCACCTTTGAGATAAACTCAATTATCCTTTTGTCTTTACTTTTCACCAATTCCTACACTGGGCAAGTGGACTGTCCCCTAACTTGGCTGCAGCTGAGTACTGTCAGTATCCCAGGAAACTCTCTCCTAATCTTCCCAGCTGAAGTGCTACTGAGCACAACTCTACCAACTGTGTTTGCTCTGTTAACATCTTGACTACTTGACCTTTGAGCTTCCCAACAAAGCCTGAACTGAAACATCAAACAACATTCTTGAAACACCGACATGTCACATTCTTCATAAAGGACATATAGGTCAGTGGTAAATTTTTAAAAACTCTTTCCTTTTTCTATGAATAAGACCTGGATTTTTCAAGTGTGCAAAATGCTGGAGTAAAGGGTCTTCCTATGGTCTTTGTCTCCTGTGGAGTTACTACCTCCTCAATAAGAAAAAAAGGTGCTCTTGTTTAAGGCTATGGGGGGCAAACTGAGCTTCCCATCCCCTCTCTTAAATGTGCTGCCTTTTTTTCTCTTAAAAATCCTGCTGAAAGGAGTATATTTCTTAGACTGAAATTCAGAGAGAAGGACAAGAATAGCTTCCTGCAGGCAGTTGCCAGGTTGATATATCAAAGCGATATTGCTTGCTGAATTGAGTGGCACCAATCAGCAGGAACTGTCAGTCTAGGGATATAATAACTGTGGTGCCAGTCGTCAGGAATCTAAATGAAAGTTTCAACTGTACTTGGATATTTAAAGTGCCTGTTGGCTCAGGGAGGGAAATAGGAAGGGGAAAGAGCTTTTCTGGCATTGTCAAGGAAAGGATGGCATCTGAAGAAAAAATTGGTGAAGCACAGAGCAACTGGATTCTCCTCTGGGACCAGTTTGAATGTGAGATGACCAAAATCATGGCATGGGATGGATCTCACATCTGCAGTCCCCTTCATTACAAACCCTGCTAACTATCTTTCTGAAGAGAAGGTGAAGATTTTTATAAGCCTGTCACATTTGTCATGCTGATATCCTACTGAAACTGTCTCTCTGGTCTGCAGTCCAAATATAGATCCCTGAAACCTCTGCTCAGCTGCTGTCTGGCTCTGTCAATGCCTGAAATATGTAGACACCTGATTTTTAATTTAAGTTCCTCAATTCTTACCAAGATGGTGACACAGTCCCTCAGAGCTGGCATAGCTTATGGTCTTCCCTTCACCTTGGCCAGATATGGCTCCAAGCACATGGGGAAGCTGATAACATTTGGAGAGCTAGTTCAGGTGGGGAGGGCAAAGCAGTGGACTCAGTCACAGCACTCATCCATCAACCATGGGGATGAGGAAGCCCATTTCCACTTTCCCACAAAACGTCTCTGGTGTCCAAGCTGTCACTGTAGGCACAACAGTTTTGCCCCTCCTGTTGAAGCTGGCTCCTTCACAGTACACAGGTGTGACTAGTGTAAAGGTTGGGACTTTCTGGTGTCAGAGAGAGATCAGGCTTTTTTCTGATTCCAGAGCTCTCTCAGAATATTATCAGATTAAGACTGCTCAATACAAAGAAATACTGTTTGACTAAGAGCAAACCCCTGGTTCTCCCATCCAGGAGTGCCCAGAGCACTGTATGGTACATTTTGGAAATCCCAAAGTATTGCCATTCACAGTGCTAAGACTGATAGTGGAGGCCTTTTGTAGATCTAGGACTAAAATAACTGATGTAATCAGCTGGATCACCCTCTTCTGAGGGAAACACAGGTCTTGGGATCAAAGCTCTTTTAATCAAATTCTGTTATGTGAATGTTTTTTTTAATAGTCTGCACTGCAAACAAGATAAATCATTATATGCATGCAGTACCTGTGACTAGCAAGTAAGGTCACAGCGCTGACTCAGTTTTCTGCACACACAACTATGATTCACCAGGCACAGGAAAACTCTCCGACCATAGCAATTCAGATAAAAGCTGTCTTTTCTGAACCACAGAAGTGAGTCTTCATGCCCAAAAACCTCAGGCTGATTTAAGAAATATTGTGAGGAGTGTAGATCCTCAGCTTCAGGTATTCCCACGCTGCAGATCTGTGACACCCAACTAACTTGCAAAAGTGCCTGAAAAGTCATTCTTCTGCTGCATCAAGCAAAAATGTCACCATCTACTAAAAAGAGTAAAGTGACATAACATGTGACTTCACAATTCCTCTAAGACAGTAAGACACAACTCCCACAAAAAAGAAAAAAAAAAAAAAAAAAGGAGATCAGAGGAGGGCCAGACACCTGGCCAAAAGGATTCTTCCTTAAAGTTCATAAACTGGAAGCATCTGTCATTCATCCAGCCATTTCAGTTACAAAATTAAATATTCTGCCTTTAAACATATTTGGGGTTTACCCTCTTGAATTATACAAAATTGAAGTTCTAAGTTCTCTAATGAAGAAAACATCTTTTAAAATAAATGTAATCAGAATAATTTTAAAACATGTGTTCTAAAAATTCCCTTTTCTCATTTACATCTTCCAGTAATGAAAAAAATAAATCATTATGTCTGTGGAGTGGGATTGAATGGACATTTGAAATACATTCTTTTCCTGGGAAAGAAACAGATACATCTAGTACAGGTCTGATTTCTCAATTGTTCTGAGCATGCTCTCTCAAAGATATTAAACGCTGCAAAGGTGACAACCAGTTTAAAAGGATATGTAATACTGATTTTATAAATGGATTCAGGTTAACTAGATATGACTGCAGAATTTCCTACCATCTGTCCCTTTGGGGAATGCTCTGCAGTATTACTGAAGATTCATGGCAGATCTCATGCTTAGCCTCTTCAGGCTGTTTTGTCCTCCTGGATGTTGTCAATTGCATTTGCATTTCTTTTTATTCTCAGATTTTTCATCCTGGTGTCCAGTGAGGAACAGATTCTTGTGTACATATCCTGGAGCAGTGTTACAGGCAGACAGTCTCTATCCCAGTGCATCATTGGCTGTCTTCAAATCCTGGATTTCTTCCTTTAAGGATTCTGCCTAATGTCTGCTGTGCCAGCAGTAGAATGATCTTTTTTATTATTCAGCTTTAGAGCAGCTGTCAGAATGAGAAAGAATTATAGAAGGTATCCAAAACTGTTTTTCATTAAATAATCAAAAGAAAATTCATCTCCTCAAAATGTTTGTGAAATATTTAACCTGGAAAAAAAAGGCCAAGCCAATATTGAATGGCTGGAAATTTAAACTAAAAGTATTCAGAATTGAAATAATGTGCCAATATCTAATAGTGGCAGTAATTGTGCCAATATCTAATAGTGGCAGTAATTAACCTGATTATGTGGAGAGCATAATAACCTTTAGTCTCTAAATCAAATTCCTATCTCTTAGTACCAAAAATCCTACTCCAAAACAGCTCCTTCATAGGAACTATTGGTTCAGATTATCCGATTTGCACCATGTAAAAAATCAGAACATATGATGAGGAACTTTTCTAGCCTAACATTTTCATCACAATTTTATTTGGAAGTTATTTTCTTTGGCTTTATGAATGGAATGAACCACAAGGGGCTAACTTAATTTAACTATTCAGTGAAAATCAAAAGCCAAGGATGAAAGGAAACGAAGAAAGGAAAAGAAAAATTTAAGCTCATGATTCCTGTTTATTTTTAATGTATGATATTTATATTTCCACTAGTTATCGTTGTATCTGGGAGTTTATCAGGATATTAAGAAAGACAAGCAGAAGGAGAACCTCTATAATTTGTCTAATAACTGTGAGGAGATTTGGGAAAAAAAGATCCCCGATGACTCTGCAATTGTTGCTTACAGTGATTTGAACGCATTCCACTGCAGAAACATGCTTGGGCTGAGATGTGGATATGGCACAAAATGGATCATTGTCTTGATGCTCCAAAACTGTTATATTTTTATGATGCAGTTTTCTACTTTAAATATTTTCCACCTTTTTTAATAGTGCAAAAATAGTGATTTAAACATTTCAAAATCATAACAGTTATTATTGTACCCATCTAGTTATTTTTCTTTATATTTTCACTCCCCCAAATATTTTCCTTTTTGTTTGGTTGGATGAATGGCAGAGACCATTCCCTAAAAGATGTAAGGACAGATTCCAAGAATGTAATACTTGCAGGCAAGCTCCACATTTTTTTTATTTATAAATTGTGCTCCCATTTAGCTGAACATATGGCAGTGTCTTAGCTCACCTCGATAATTCCATTTTCCAATTTGGTCTGCCATTTGATTGATTCACGAGAAACGGAACAGTCCTCTTGAGGTGTGAATGCTCTGAATATTAGAAATTTCATGAGGCTGTCATATAAATACACTGGTCTTTATTTAGAGAGGTTCAGGTAGGCAGTTGGCTCTTTGAATTTTGATATATGTATTTATTCACAGCCTTAATTTTATTAGCTATGTTGTCAGAGGATTGTGAATTTCTTGGTGGGAACAAGGTTATTTTGCAGGAGCTTGTCGGTTGTTCCTGCCTTTAACAGATAACTAGCTTTAGATGAGCTGGACATTAGAGATATAGAGATAAGTAGAAGGAACTGTGTAATTTAGCCAGCACTTTGGTAGATGAACATAATTTTTTGGCAAATTGTTTCATTATTTAAGAACAGGTAATGAAGTGACACAGCCCAATTGTCTGCTGCTCTCTGTTGCCTGCTACAGGAAACACGGCCACGGACAGAGTGAGTAGTGATGCTGAGTTAAACTCGTCTGCCGCCTTGCATTGCTCATGTAAGGAGACAGAAACCAAGCAGAAAGACTCATCAAGAAACCAGGCTCTGCGTGTGCAAGAGCAGTGCTGTGGGGTCGTGCTTGGGAAGGAAGAAGAGACACTGAGTCCATAGGGGACAGCAGGCTTGGTCAGTGAGCATCTGCACTGAAAAATCTGTAGGAAGGGACCAAGATGTGGAGTATTATGATGAGGAGCCCAGAGCGGGGTGGGAGGGGGTAAAGGCACAAAAACCCCAGATTAAATAAAAGTGTTGACTTGGTAGAAACTTTCATTATCTTTCTTTTTAAGGAACATGTACTGACACGATCTAAAGAAGCTCTCTGCTTTGAGGTTAAAATTTGCTAGGAGAAATATAACCCTGCAACCAGTTAAAGCCATAACAATTAGTTTCCCATCTCCTTGTCTGGTGAACAGCTAATGTGACAGCTGCCATGAGGCATCTACAGTCTAAAAAATACCAAGAGGATGTAGGAAGATGTAGGAGTATTAGCAAGTGACAATAACTTTTCATTAGTTTTCTTCCTAATCATGTCAAGGCTTTATGCTGAACACCTGATGCCACCTGCCTCCCTCCACTGCTCCCAGCAGGGACACTGGGGAGGCTCTGTTGCAACCATGATCTCTGCATCACTTGGCTTATGACACTGCAGCCGACACTGCTCTGCCTTCAGTGAATGATACTGCAAATCATTCTGGACTTAAGATCAACTTCCAAAACCATTCAAAGGTTAGACTTAATGGTGAGTTTTGTGTAATGTTCATATTTTACTTCTGGCATTGTCTGATCGTATGAAAGATGTCAACCTACCGTCATCCTCCAGTTTCTCCATTAGCTCAAACAGTGGACTCAGACACTCAGAATCAAAGCTGCATGAGATGGACCATTTTCTGGGATGGCTCAAGTTTCTGCTGTAATTTTCCTCATCAGAGTTCCTGTAAAGAGGCTGAAAAGCTTGTGCTGAGGAAGACAAGATTTCTGTAAGAGAAAGAGTGGTTTTGTGATTAAGACAGTCTACCAATAATTCTGCTACAAAATATATGGTCTTTCGTGCCTCAAATTAGCTGCCCAAATTAAAGGCTAATTTCAAGCCTGATCTGTCTACCTTTCTTCAATACAAAAAGTCAGCTTGTATCACCCCTCACACCACGACCTACTGCACAAATAAAATTTGCAATGAGTAGCACCACAGAAAAATTCCCTGAGGACATCTATAATTCTGTCACATGGAAAGGTTTGAGTAGCATAAAATAAATGTGTCCATGGGGCATGCACTGAAATATGAGGGTAAAACAAAAATATTGAGGAGTCACTCAATCACTGAGTGCTGTCCAGCCAGGGCACTGAATGAGACAGTCTTGCAGAAAAAATTGTGGATGATCCTCAGTCAAACTGCCAAAATTCATACACAACAAGGGGAGAGCCTAGGGCTCTACAGAGAGAAATGCAGAGAGATATACAGAAAGCTTAATTCGGGCATTTTGTAGCTTTTCAGTACTTGCTTTGCAACCTTAATGTAACTTTATTGGGTATTTTTTTTAGAACATAAGGTTGACAAAAAAGCGAAGGGTACCCTCCTAGTTTTACTGAAGTTCTACTGTCACCTGTGTGTTTCTTACATATTTTCAGAACAAGCCACTTTCATTTTAATGTGCTACAATTGTCCTGAGCTCCTGTTGAAATTATCTTCTGATTCAGTAGTCTTACTGGCTAGCCATGAGAGGAAACCTTTCATAGGTTCACTGTATTACCATCATTGTGATTTGTTCCATGGAACATTTATTCACTCACCTTGGATGCCACGTAATTTTCACTAGAATTTGACTGCTTCTATTCTGACTAGCACAAGTCTCAGAAACCGTAGGAAGCAAGCAATTTGAGCTCATTCAGGCACATCTTGCATCAACAGTGGGGAATTGACTGCAGGAGCCAACACCAATCTAGGTAAGACACAGTTATCTTAGCCCTGCAATGAGTTGGTGGCTGCAGCAACTCTTGCTCCATGATATGTGCAAGGCAGTTCTGGCCCCAAGGAATTAGCTCACTGCATATACAGATGGGAGAACATGTTATGCTCATTTAAGAGTGTCAGGAGCTGACACAGTAGCATGTACTATCATGCAGGTGAAGGGAGGGTTCAGAGTTTCTCTTGGGAGTCCCATTTTTCACTGTTCCTGTGTGATCTGGAAATGAAAAAACCCTCCCTACCAAAAAAAAAAAAAAAAAAAACCAACCAAAAAACCAATAGAATCAGACCTAATGGTTCTTAACATGTTAATTAGGTCAAATATGAAGTCTTTTTCCTAAAAGTGTTGCAGTTTTCTCTACCTTGTCAGTTGAAAGAAGGGAAAGTACATATTCTAAGTGAGTGTCACAAATGTGCCCTACCAGCTTGGTACAATTTTCAAAGGATGAGAACTGACAGTTCATCCTCTTTTGCTCTAATATACTGAATCTGAATGCCCTAAAGTGAAGAAAGCTAGAATTTAAATTCAAAATTCAACACCCACATCCCTAAATTCAAGAGCATTTGGGATTAGTTTTAAAGTTCACTCCTTACAGGGAGAAAAACAATTTGGTCTGAAGCCAGAAAAATCTGGGGTCCTTCCTACTGTTGTCTGGCAAATCAATCTCATGCCTAATTGTAGACTGCACCTGCAGAATATTAAAGGTGGGGAGTATACAATGCATTTTGAGTGACACTCACCTTGGTATGATGGATGCTTTCTGACAGTGCAAGCACAGTGAAAGGATGACATCTATCCTCTCCCATCACAGGCCCTTGACAGCAGTTAGACAGTAGGAATCCTGTGTCAGCCACTGATTGTGCCCAGTCTCACCTGACTGTCTCCTTACCCCCATGTGATGTAGAGGGGGGCTGCTGAGCAAACTCCTCTGTAGCTGTCCCTTCCCTGCCCCTCAGTTTAACACTCTGCTGGAATGTGAGCCAGAGCTCCCTGTCTGCTCAAGAAGCATTACATGGTGTTGGGCTTCAGAGACTCTAAGCTAAAATACTAATTAAGCAGATGTTAGTCGTTGCCAGCCAGTATTCAGAGGAAGGGATCTTAGAAAATGAAACATTCAATACATAGGGAAAATATTAGAAATAATATTAAATATTAAATATTATCCATGATGCTTTGCACAATTAAAAATAAGATGGAGTTAGCTACTAGAGATACTGTGATTCTTGCTACACAGATATGGCTCTTTTCTTCTCCTACCTCTATTAATAGGATTGCAGCTGCAATATTCATTTACATAGCATTCTATATTGCATTAAGACTAAAATAATTTAGTGCCCATGCAAATTCAATCCTCCACAAGTTTCTTTAAGAGGTGGTTTCTTGGTCTCTCCAGGATATAGATAATAACCTGTTGTCTGGGCTCCAGAGCCGAGAAAGAAAGGCAGCATCCCAGTCAGTCCTTTCAATGTCCTCCTGACTCATGTTATCAAACACTTTTAATCTCCCACATTCTGAGTGACATGTTAATCACCAATGGCCCTTTGCTTAGCAGTCAACACAGAAGTTGGACAGATGCTGGACTCATCAATAAATGATCTCTTCCTTTTACCCTTCCTTAATGTTCCTTTCATTTGAGAACATTTATCACTTGCCTATGCATCGATTAGTAGGACTACAAAATGTTGTGTTCTTTCAATAAACCCAGGTAAATAAAATACTAATATCCACACAAGCATACCATAACCACCAGTGCACCTGCCTGAATTCTCATCTGGAGAAGCAGAGTTCCAGCTTAAAACAGTGAATAGTGAAATGCAATCTGTAATCTACAGATTATAATCTACAGAGGTCACAACCAGTTCATTTTGCACCCTGTCTCATCCATAAAACAACTTATGGTAGGTCAAAACTCACTCAGGGTGCAGAAAGAAAGCCTTTATATGTAATTGAAGTTGTGAAGGTAGGGACAGAAGATAGGCTTTACAGCAAATTGATTTGGGTTCTGCACTGCTCAAGTCTCTTTCTTGAAAATATTTTTCTCAGCACTCAGGCTGGAAACACTCCTGAAGGGTGAGCATGTATGTCTTGAGGGAATAATCAACCAGAATCTTCCTCAGATAGTGCCAGAAAAAGCTACCAAGTAGTCCTTAATATGACTATCCTCCACTCCTGATTTTTCTAAATCTCATGGTTGAATGCTCCAGCCCTCTATATATGGGTAGGGATCCAGAATATTTTAACTAAGATCCACCTTTCTCTTTAGCTGTTTTTTTCTGTTCTGTGGCACAAATTCAAGTGCTTGAAGTACCAAAGCATGTAAACTACACCATTAGATCTGTTCCCCTTTATCTACTCATCTCCTCTGCTCTGACATTGAAAGAAATGTCTATTTTTGGAGCTATCTATTTGGAGACATCTATTTGAATCTGAGCACTTAACACAGCAGGGTCATAGTCAGTAGCAGAGACTCCCAGGGGACTAATTAGGACTTGCAAAATCGTGTATAAATGCAGTATGGATATATAGATATGCTGCTGTAGCTTGGAAATCCCAGTTTAACTGTAATGTATGTATGCTGAAGCACAGAAAAGAAGTGGGCATCTCTGCAATCACACCCAAAGCAAGAAGATCTATTTCTATTAATTCTGAATTTTTTCAGCTGAAACAAGATGAATCACAAAATTTTGCTTTAACTACAGCTCATAACAAATCTTCCTCTATTCTTTGTTCAACAGGTGAAGCTTCAGGATGGCTGAGTTGGACCTGAACACATCTGTCTTCAACTGAAATGGATTCATTTGTGCTTGAGTCATTTAAGGACTTCCTCTAAGCCATTACTAAAACTACTTGTCAGGATGACCCATGCAGAACAAGCTACAGGGTGAGAAAATTAACTGGAAGAGGCAGTTTACTTTAAGTTTTCTTCATCTATTTTCCCCACATCCCCACATCTATGTTCATCTCATTTTCCCCATACTGCTAAACAATAATAAAAAGCAAAACAACCTTCCCAGTGTTACTTCAGCCTAACACCAGTGCTACCACGAGCGCTGATGGGCTCAGCCTTGGCCAACAGTGCATTCATGGGTCAGATCATAACACATTTTCTCTGCTGCTTTTTCCTTATAAAGGAGAGGACTACTCATGCTCTTCATCTCCTCTGGGTGGGGTCCCTCCCACACTAGACAGCCCTCCACAAACTTCTTCAATATGGGAATTCCCCATGGGTGCAGTTTTTCAGGAATATGGATTTTCCATGGGGTCACAAGCCCTGCCTGCAAACTTGCTCCAGTGTGGACTCCTTTCTACATAGGTCCTGCCAGCAGCCTCCAGCATGAGCTTCCCACAGGCCCACAGCCTGCTTCAGGCATCCACCTGCCCCAGTGTGGGGTTCCCCATGGGCTGCAGAGGGACAGGGACAGGGACAGGGACAGCCTGACTCACCAGGGTCTGCAACAGGGGCTGAAGGGGAAACTCCTCTCCGGCACATGGGGCACCCCTCCCTCCATCATTACTGACCTGGGTGCCTGCAGACTTGTTCCTCTCACATATTCTCACCCCTCTCTGGCTGGCAGTGCTGTTGTACAGCAATTTTTTCCCCTTCTTAACTGTATTATGCCAGAGGCACTACCACAGTACTGATGGGCTCAGCCTTGGCCAGGGGTGGGTCTGTCATGGAGCTGGATGGCACTGACTCTGTTGGACATGGGGGAAGCTTCTGGAAGCTTCTCATAGAGCCACCCTTGTAGCCACCCTACTATATCAAAACCTGGCCACACAAACTCCCCCACAGACCTTCTGTTGCTTCTGTGCTGTATTTTTTGCCCTCATTCGGATGTCTCAGGTACACAAATATAACAAATTACACTTTCACCTTCATTGACCTAAACTGGAGCCTAAGAAACTAGTTCACATGGAGACAATTAAACTTTGTGAGAAAGGATGGCAGTGAACTGGTTTACATTTAAACTCAACTAAAACCAGGGTGATACATTTTTTTCTTGGAAAGAAAGTGAGCTGTTGCAAAAAAACCTTGTTTAGAATAGAAGTTACAATGAAATGCAAAAAGTTCTTTTCGACTTTTGGTCATTATGAAGATCTTTATGGTTCAGAAGCATTTAAAGGTTTGCATGCTAGTCCTGTGGAAACCTACAATTAACGGAACACTGTTTAACATTTAATACCACATTTGTTTATTCAAGTATTTTTACCCAGGTCAGCCTCATTATATCTTATTATTTTCATGTTTCAGCCCTCAATTATCAGCATGAGGATCAATTACAACAGTACATTTTCCTGTTTCAAAAACAAGTTCATGGATAAGTGACAGAGTGCTGAAACAGCAAAAAATTTTTTTCTATAAAAATAATCTTTTCTGCAGCAGTCTCACTGATAACTTTGTTAAATTATGGGAGATCTCACAATACCCATAAATGTGCATATAGGTCTCTTGTGCCTGTGCTGTCCTGGAATACTTGCACTTACCTGAACCAAGCTATGAAGAAAAGGACTCTTTCCCCCTCGTTAATCTAAACTTATATTCAGAGAAAGACAAGTGTTCTCAGGTGGCTTGGGCTTTAAGTGACTATCTTGAATTACTTGAAATTTATTCAAAAGTACCAACTATCTCTCTGAGAGCTAGGTCGTATTAAACTCTCCATTTTGGGCAACCTAAACTATCTAAATTAAATCTCACTTTAAAGCTAAATATAGGTGTATGTTAATGACATTTGCTGCAACTGGAGGTAGAAAACATCAGCAATGAAGGGATGTTTCTTTTTGCTTTCACACGGTGCTTTCACGGTGCACAGGCAAGTTTTTTCTCCCAAGTACCAAGACTACCAAATTCACATCAAACTTGAGAATCAGGCTGCCTACTCTCTGCTTCTTCCTCCCCAGTGACAAAGATGTCTTTGGATGCTTGTGGAGTATAGCCCTACACCTTTCTTCTGGGTTTTGACTTTGTACTGCATACAGCTGTTCAGTGGGTCACCGTGACCCCACCACAGGTGTCACCAAGCAGGAGCAGAAAGGGGGCATGACCCTGCAGCCTGGTGGGGACCTCAGAGGAGCTCCACAGCCTGGCACTCTGCATGTCTGCAGGTCACCAATGCCCCACAAGCTGATCTACAGTCACACTGCTGGCTTGTGGAAAAGGGTAGGAAAAGAAGATGGTCGAGTTCTATAAACAGGAGGGTTAAAAGGTGCTCTTCCTCCACAGAATACAAGCTTGGGTGGATGAGTCTATCAGTAGGATTTAAAAAATCAGCTCTGACAAGAGATGGCAATACAGCATTTGTTTCTTCTGGTAGATTTTGCAATTCAGATTTAAGCTTGTGACACTTTAGTGTATGAGAAAGCTGTCAGAAGATTTTAAGCATAGTTATTTTTCTCTTTCCTAGGCTGTATTAAGGTAACCTGGGTTTGTATCTTGAAGAATTAAAGTTGAACATTTTGTATAATTCTGAAGTATTTTTTAAATATTGTCTGTAAGACACAGCTTTGTGTTGCAAATGTGATGATGAGGTAATGTTTATAAGTATTCACTTGATATAACCTAATTTATTCACTGCTTAATCACCCCTGAGAAATATGCACCCCTCCAAGTGAGATGACTAAACAGTACACATTTCTATCATACGTTCCCCCTCCATGAGATTCCAAAAACATGACATGCATGGGAAATATGCTTCTCCCTCCAAGATTAATCTGTGCAGTCAGGGAGACTAGAAGATAGGAAAAGGCTGATGTATTATACAGCAGTTCATTTCAGTGAAGTATTTCCACATGACTGTTGATAGAGAACAAAGCTGGAATTTGCTGAAATGGTTGTATATGATATGCACTTGCCTCGCAACAGCAGGAAACTTTTAGCAGTACAGCAGCTCAATCCTAAAGGGTTATTTTCTAAAGCCAAGATGCAGCAAAGTTGGCAGCTTGGCCCCATCCAAAGTGGTGCTAGACACGATGCAGAACCACAGGGTTTGGACAGATGTACCACTGACAGATGGTGCTGAGATTAGTCATTATCAATCAGCTTCAACTTGCATTTATTTCTCTGGTTCAGTGCCAGTCTGCGATGAACCCTGACTGATAATGCCTTATTACAGGCTAATATTTATTAAGAGTTGCTGACTCCCTAGAGGATGAAGTGGAGGCACAGACCCTGCTCATGGGAAAGGACAGACATAACAGAACGAGTTTGCTCATTATCACTAAGACTGATACTTACAGCTCCAGTATCAGCTCTGCCAGTGCCACTCTCTGTAGAGGGACCAAGAGTTGCATGCAAGTAGAAAGACCAGCTGCCACTTCTCTCAGAGGGGTTTCCACCCAGTTATGGCCAAACTGTGCTTTTTGGGGTAGCATAAGAGGAGCATAAGTAGGCATTGACATCTAGAAATCCAGGACTGGCAATTGTATTAGTACCATGCCCACTATGTCTCACAAACAGAAATAAGTGCATGTATAAGTACATCTCTAGATACACATCTATGCCACTTTATTGTATAGAGACATACGTATATGTCTCTATACATTTGGGTCTGTGTATTTGCCACTGCCCCTTCCTCCATTATACAATCCTGTGAAATGGCAGTAAAAAACCAGGACTGGATTCACTGCATCATCTATGACCACCCATGACATTTTAATATAATATTAAACTCATCCCCCACCCCAAGTCTACAAGACTGTGATGAAAGCCTAAACATTAATACACTAGATTCAGCCTTGATTTACTCAACTGAAGCTCACACCAACACTCAAGTCTCTCCCTTGACATTATAGAGATTGAAAAACTGATGCTAAAAATACAGTTGTCCTTACAGTCTGACTAGTATCTACAAATTATATTAAATTCCTCTAGAGAAAAAAAAAAATTATGCTATAAGCAGTAGACAACATATTGCATGTTCTTTGTTGAGGTGCCATGGAAAAGTTTTCTAAAATCATCATTTCTGCTATTGACTGGAAGAAAAATAAAGCTAAAATAGATAGCTGGATAGGTTTAACAAACCCATCCTAGCATGTCTTTTTTTTGATAAGGATTAAAAGAAAATTACTGCATAATTCAATATACCCAAGCCAGCACAGTAGTAAGAGGAGTCATTTTATCAACAGGATTAAGTCTCACAATAGAATAATCCATAATGGAAGTTACAGGAATGGAGCAAAAGAGAGACCTAAAAAGGTTGTTCTTTTCCCCCAAGAGTTATAAGGAGATGATCTAATGCTATGTTTTTATAAGCAGAGATCTTTCCCAAAGCATTTCCTAGGATCATTTCTTTTATATTTAATGAATTTCAGGAAGTGGGGAAGGTTGATGTTTTATGCTTAATGTAGTCCCTGAAGAGCAGAATAAAGCCATGAAGATATTCTTGTATCTTATTTTACAAATGACAGATATGCTATTTTTTTTTTGAACAAAGATTCTCCAGCAATTTATGAATGCAGTTAAATGTTCAGACATTTCAGCACAGGAGAGGTTTTACCTGTGCAACTGAGAATATAGGGAATTTATAAAGGCCAGGCTCTCAGCAGAAACCTGCCTCCAAAGCAGTGTTTGTGAACTGATTCCTGTCCTGCAGATAGCTAGGGTTTCATCTCAAACACCCCCAAACTCATTTGGTACCAACACTCTCCAGCGTAGGCTGGGCAGTGTCCAGCTGCCTCTCCCAGGGTGGAAGAGCTTTTCAGCAAGGGAGGCACAGTGGGAGGCTGCAGTGTCTGTTGGGAGGTGAAATTCAGTGAGAAAGTCCAGTTCCCAGGAGACACCACCACTCATCTGCACCTCCTGTGAGGAAGCACCCAAGAATCAAGTAATTTCTAACACAGGAATTTCTCTGCAAACTAGGAATCACAGGTGGATTCAGAATCTCTGAGATGCTCATGGCACTTCCATATGTTCTTTTCAGGGCTAATGTATTCTAAATTTAAAGAAAAAAAGAAACAACCCACCTTTAAAAATAATTACCTCCTCAGAGTTCATTCTTGAATGGAATATAGCAAATTTGAGCAATTAGTTGGTCAGAAAAACACACCTAATTTTTCAGTGGAAAATTCAGAGAAGAAGGGTAACATCCTTTAATATTTTTTTCTTAAATCACAAACAGGATTTCAAGTAAATAACCAGCTAGTAGAAAAAGAAAATATTTGAAACATTTTAATTCACTGACAATCATGAGAAAATAATCTGACTGATCTAATGTGTTATAAACTGCTTTATGTGCAAAATATCACATTTGGTCATGTTGTACTTAATAGCTGAAATACAAGCTCAGCTGACAACTGACACTGTTATTTTGGGGAAATTACTTATTTACCAAAGCAGTTTTCCTGATGTTTTCTAAAGTCCCACACAGGCTAATGCAATTTGAGAAAAAAAACCCATTGAATTGATGCCAGAGAAACGTACCTGAAAAAAAAATCCTACCTTTAATAATAGAGGTCTGAACTTGCAGCACTGACATAGATAAATAGGTTGCCTAGTAGGTTGTTTACTGTGCTATTGGACCTGGAGCATGATAAAGTAAGCGGAAAAGGGACTGCATAAGCTTTATCTCCATAACAACCAAGAAAAGAACGATTACAAAAGAGCAAGGAAAAGCCACCTTCACAAAGCAGGCTTTAACCTTAGAGCAATGGGAGCAGCACAGCACAGTACTGCTGATGTCTAAATAAGAAAAGACAGTCTTGGCTCAAAACTATTGCATCTCACACCAAGTTGGATGCTGCAGTTAGAATAATAAAAGTGCAAAGCTATCTAATACAGCAGCCATATGGAACAATAAATTCTTTTAGAGGAATTGAATTATGATCAGTATGTTACAGAGGAAGCAAAGATAGCATTGCATTAAAGTGACTTTCAGAATATACCTTTATATCAAGAAATTATTCACACACTACTTTCCTTTAGCATGTGTCAGGGCATTAAGCCATTTTAAAATTAGTTAGTTTTATTTTGTTTTCCAGTTTCATGATTTGAAAAGCCCTTCACTGTGGTTTAACCTAGCTGGGTGAGTTCTTCTAGGTTTTACAAAAAAGACAGCATTTAAATAGAGTACTCACAGAAACCTCTTAGCTAAATAAAAAAAGGAACAGACTTTTGAAATGAAGTCATTGGGAAGGTAGACTCACAAGCTGAACCTTTTCCGACCCAAAACATTATTGAAACTCCTGCTGGCTTTAATGAGCATTGGATCAAAACCTTGGTTTTCTCTTTGACTACAAATTAAGTTCTTTGATGTTAAACAACTTTTAAGGGAAAACTACAGCTTTAATGTACAGGCCTTCAGAAACACAATGTCTAGAAGAACCTTACTTTGACCAAAATACCTGGGGGCATTTTTCTTCCCCCCAGTTACAGTAAGTTATCAATGCAAATAGTGCAGACATGCTACTGGTACATGTAGCCATGCAGAATGGGAACAGCTGCCCTGGCTGCCATTAACAATTTCAGTTAGTTTTTCCCTTCTCCTACAACTCACAAACTTTTTGCGTGGTCTCTCTCATGCAGTGTCATTCCAGTGGGTTAGAAGCATAATGATACCTCTAAAATTCAACATTCCCTTGAAGAATTTAGAAGCTCTTTTACCTGGGACTACATTTACGTAGAAAGAGAAAAACCTAACCTGAGATGGCTATTTGGTTTGGATATTTTCCCTAGGCTGTTTAATACTTGAAAGGTAAAGGGATGTTTTTTCTTGGTCAAATAAGGGTTCTAGTAAACAAGAAGTGATGGCACAGATTTTTATACAAACAGAAATAAGTCTGGAGGAAAAAAAAGGCAATTTTCAATAGTAAAGCAATTTATTAAAAATAATTCCAGTGTCTCTACAAAGCAATCCTTACCCATGCAGCAGATCCCCTGTTCCTGCCCTTCCTTCCTTGGATCCAGCCTGTGGTAGAGAGCAGTACTTGTGCCTATGGAAGTCACAGCACAGCACAGCAAGATAGGATGCTTGCCTCAGTTTCCTTACTCATGTCTAGTGCCCTTCCACAAAACAAAACATCTTGCCTCAGCTGAGAATATTTGCCCCATTATTAACTTACCTACCACTAACCTAACTACATGAAGAACTTTCACAAAGCCTTTCAACTAAATTTTTTCTAGGCAGACATACTACAGGTATCTGTATAATGCAAACAAACTACAACAGCTGAAAGAAGCAAATATGTATGTAAGAGGTATTCAAACACTAGTCGTTCAAGACATTATTTATTATTCTTTTCCTTACTGCCATATGTTTCAATCAAGCCATAATTTCATTATTATCCGTGCCAAAACATTGGAATTGCAAAATTCTTTCTCCAAAACAATGCCTAAGAAATAGAGTTGCAAAAGAACTGTCAAGGCTGATGTGCATATTTACTATTTCAGTATTAGTTTTACATTGAAACATGTAATTTCAAATGTATTTTTAGTCATTTTGTTGTTTGGGGTGGTTTTTTTTCCCCGTGCTGTGCTCACTGAGTATATGATACTAATCAGAGGAAAATGAGAAACTAATGTTTAGCAGATGCAGGTGTAAAGCTGCTAAGCTATGCCTCTGCAGCAAGAGCAGCCTGTTCAGGTATTCATGGTGAAATACACCTACCAAATTAACTCTGCACCAAGAATGCTGGAAGTGGCCAGGTTTCAGTTAAAGACCACAGCCCCTTTTAAATTCCACACAACTGGTGGTTTTTCTTCTCTCTCTGGGAAGAAGTGGCTTCAGACATATTGTATGACCAAAAAATGGAAGAAGGATTCACTGAGTAAAATCTTCCACTACCATTTCTAACAGATTTCAAATGATTTGTTCACAAATCAGTTTTTCATGAACTTACTCTGAGGTACTCTTACTGAATAACTGACTGGGAAATTATCACACTGGCACTAGCTAAGTTTGTTATTCCAAACATATTAAAGTCTTTCCTTTTGGTGTATTTGACAAACACTGAAGTTTTAGACCAAACCTTACCAGCATGTATAGTATCTAATTATGAAGTGTTATACCCATTAGTACAATTCTTCTGGAAAATTGAAACACCTTCCTAGATACATGCATATTCATCCTATAAAGCATTCATAAGCAATCTTCATTAAAGCAGTTGTTTCTTTGCAGTCTACTGTGCAAATCCTACTTATAAATCTTACAAAGGGTTGATGGTGAATAACAACTTAAGATACAAGCAATATCTGATAGATTATCTCATTTGCTTCCACAAGAGAATTCTTAACTTTTCCTAGATTAGTGTCATAAATAAGCATCTGTGCTGATTTTGGCTATGACAGAGTTAACTTTCTTCACAGTATCTAAGATGGGGCTAAGTTTTGGATTGGTGCTGGAAACAGTGCTCATGACACAGGGATGCTTTAGCTATTGCTGAGCAGAGTTTACACAGAAATCCTTTTCTGCCTCTCACCTCACCCCAGCAGTGAGGAGGCTGGGGTGCACAAGGCGTTGGGAGAGGACACAGCCAGGACAGCTGACCCCAGCTGACCACAGGGACATCCCAGACCATCTGGTGTCACGCTCAGCATACAGAACTGGGGGAAGGAGGAGGAAGGGAGGGATGTTCAGAGAGGTGATGTTTGTCTTTCTTAGTCACTGTTAGCCATGATGGAGTTGAGGATGGCCAAACACCTGCCTGCCCATGGCAAGTGCTGAATGGATTCCTTGCTTTGCTTTGCTTGCATGCACAGCTTCTGCTTTGCCTGTTAAAATGTCTCTATCTTGATGCATGGGTTTTCTCACTTTTACTCTTCTGATTTTTCCCCCCCAACCCTCTGCAAAGAGCCTGAGTGAGCAGCTGCATGGGGCTGCTTTCTGAGGTTAAACCACAACAGCATCATATACCTAGACAGATCCACATGCAGAGTATGCTAGTATTTTATTCATCTGTGACCTAATGAAAACTCTCTCCCAATCCAACACAGGGAATGAGGTCAGTGATACAACCTGTTTGTGTTCTTCTGAGTTAAGCTGGAAAGCTTCTAGGGAAATCCTCACTTGCAGAAAGTCCACCACGACCCCTTGTTTCACACAGGCGGGTGGATAGTGATAGGACAAGCATGAATGGTTTTAAAATGAAAGAGAATAGATTTAGATTAGAAGTTAGAAAGAAATTCTTCACTGAGAGAGGGTGAGGCACAGGAGCAGAGAAGTTATGAATGCCCCATGCCTGAAAGTGTTCAAGACAACTTGGTGGGTCCCTGAACAGCTTCATCTAGTGAATGGCATTCCTGTCTATGGCCAGGAAGTTGAGATGATCTTTAAGGTTCCTTCAAAACATTCTCAGATTTTTTTATTCTATGATTGTTAGCACTGCACCTGGAGTTAGAAGATCAAATCTGCAAGTTAAATTTAAATTAATGGACAAATTTGTAGTGCAGCTGCCCCTTCTTTTAGTTAAGATTTGTGTACAAAACAAGATGCGAGGTTCCTTTCACATCCATTCACTTGTGTTTCACAGAACAGTTCAGTATATTAGAGAAGAGGTTAAGAGCTCCTTATCTGAATGGTTTATTTCAATTGCATGTTCACACAGAGTACAGATATATTAGGGATAAATGTTTTAATCTCCTATAACTTAATTTACTATAATTTTACTGGCCCAAGTATTATTGTCTTAAATTCATGTTGTACACATTGCAGTGTTGACTATGCTTCTCCATTATGAAATAATATCCTGCTATGCTCAGTACTGCCCAAATTTACAACAAAACCTTCTTCCTTATTCAGGAATCTATAATCTAAACAATACTCCATGCACTTGACAAGGTTTTGGTGATCAACATTAACAGGTCAACTTTGTTTCCGAAGCCTTTCTGAACCCCCGTTTGAATCTGGCTTAGCTATGGGGAAAATAAGTTTGGCCAATTTTCATATATGATTAAGAACTGATAGAAGGAAGGTTTCACAAAGCTAAATCAGCTCAGTTCAGATTCTGAAGAGCTTTGCAAAGGCAAATATCTCTCCTCAAGCAATCAGGCTTTGAACAACTTGGGGGCTAGCCTGCATTCAACAGGAATTCCACAATGTCTGCAGATAGCTCATTATTTCCTGCAAATTTACTTCCTCATCCTTATCTCTTTATAGAAAAAGGTTTAAGAGCCTTTTGACAGTAAGCAAGCACAAATAGGCTCAAAAGATTAAATACCTGAAGAAATTTTTTCCAAGGCACAAAGAAAAGTTAAGTACTTATCTCTACACATGTTTGTCTTTAAGGAATCTTGCCAGGAGCCAGTGCAATGACATTTACAGCAGCACAACTGTGGCATGGTGCAACCTCATGGCAGCCTGAGCTTCGGAGATGGAATTCAAGTAACATGGTAGGGGCAGACAGATGGAGAAATGGCAACTCCTTTCTCAACAGCTCTAGGAAGCCTGTCTGTAGCTACTTCTAGGGTGGCTGCATGAAAATAACACCATTGGGATACTACTGGCATGCTGTAGTCATGCTGTAGTTTAATATTGGATCAGACAATATCCCAGACTGATATTGTCTCCTGACAGTCAGGAGAGTGAATTCCACTGTGTTTCTTGTGCTGAGCTACAGCTCAGATGAGTCAATCTGCAGTTTAATAGAAGAACAAGGCAAAGTCACACAGTGAGGAGCAGCAAGAAATAACACCCTGTTCCCCTTCTGTATAGGCAATGAGGCACTTTGGCTTTCCCAGGGAGCCAACATTGCCCTCTCTGATGCTGTACCTTACCCATTCACACCTCCTTTTTCTTTTCTCACTCTTTGCTATGAGAACCACTACAGGTTTCCCTCTCCCTCTGAGAACACAAAAGTTTGTATATACCCACTTATTCTGGGTTGAAAACCTATAAAAATACCAACAACTAGAACTGCTGGTTTCATTCTCAGGACCTGTGCATGGTTCCCACACAGTCGCTGACAGCTGCACTTTCAGGCTCTTAAAATACCCACACACCTCTTGAGGATTCAGTCAGGTTACAATATTTATGCTCCCTGGTGGTCTTCTGAAGACCTCATGTTCTACCTGCTTCCCCAGGAGGAGCAGTGGGATGTGGAAGCAGAGAGGCTGCACTGTGTTCTTCCTACGTCACACAACTGCAAGGCACAGGCTGCGCTTCTTGAACACAAACTGCACCCAGAAGGGGCTTTCACACCAACTTGTAGTTTAAACATCAGCTTTCCCTTTCAATTACATTCGTTTTCTTGGTTTCTAATTACATCTGTCTAGAAATTCCTTTGCTCTGCTTTCATCTGCTCTACCACTGCAACGTCCTGGGCATAGCCAATAAACCTGCCAGAATAATATCTAAGGTAAGGTAAGTCTGTGTGGGGAGAAATATAAGGTTATTGGCTAAGAAATGACTGTCTGCAAGAAAATTCTGTGAGGTAAGGTCTGTTTTGGCAACAACCAGATAAGTGGTATCTACTAACTCCTCACCCATAAGTGACTAGTTGGTTTTGAATCTTAAGTCACCGAACATCACTAATCCATGCCCTATGTTAATATTTTAATAAAATATAACTATTCACATATTTTAACAAATGTGTATGATGTTCAAAGACCAGAATTTAAAAAAATACAAAGTTTCCAGAGTCATTTCATATGTGGCTTTGTTAGTTAGCAGCATTTATAGAATATATATTTATATAACAACACCATTCTGCTAGTCATGTTGTTTTGTACATTATAGTAATAGCAATAAAAGGCTAGAGAAAGTAATCACTACAACATAGTATGCGACTTAATATATTAAGCTGGAACAGTAGTTCAGTTTTGAAGCTGAAGCCACCCTACCACTCAATGATTTTGACTGCAGAGTATCATCTGAGCAAAGTCAATGAACAGTTGTATCTTCTGCTTACATTATCTGCAGCACACAGACACTGCAGAGCCAGAATGACAGATAGATAGATGGCAGTATTCAGCTCTACATGGCTTTTTGTTAATATTGAGATGTTCAGCCCTGTCCCAAACCTTCTGCTTCCAGAGCTACCACATTACCTGAGAGTCTCTAGTTTCATTAGAAAAACATAAACTTTTGGTTCTCAAGAGTTCAGAGAAAAGCTTAGCAATTTTATCTGCCGTGACTTCAAAACTCATCTCATTTATTGGCAACTTCCCCTTTGATTTTTTGATGCTTTAAGCTAGCATCTTCTAATTATTTTTTCTAATGATGGTGAGCCAGAGTCATCTGTGCCAAACTTGATTTTGACAGAAAATTGAATTGACACCAATGATATGCAAATATTTATATGTCTATGCCTAAATTTATCTCTATATATTTTATATAGATGTGTAGTATGCAAAATGTGGTAGCATGCATAAATTAGCTTACAGCTAATGAGATAGTTATTTCTTGATTAAAACACTTATTACTGTTCAGTGAGAAACTAGCAACATTTAAAAAAAAGAAATTTTATGTTCTAGATTTGAACAAAACCATGAAAATTTAACCCCAAACCTAGCACTGACTGTTTATTTTACTTTTATTGCCTGAAATACAACCCTTTGATGTTGTTAATTTGTTAATAATCTTGTGCATATGATGAGAAGTTTGAAGGTTCCCAGTTTTCACCTGAAAAATTAAGCCATTAGAAGCAGATTTAATATGTGACTGGGAAATTAGTTTCTGTGCTCCCTCTCTTTCTGTCTTGTACATGCATGTGTCACATGAATCCTGTGCATTGTCTATTAATCCACTGAGGAAATTCTGAACTGTGAAACTGAAATGATTTCTAGACACCAGGCTACTGATGATTAGTGATATTCATTTTGAAATCTACTTTGCTTGAAAATAGAAGCAAGCCTGTATGCTTTATTTATCTTTCTGACCTGAACTAACTGATCTGAATTTCAGAACATTAACAAAACCTTATTATAATAAAAGACTTGATATTTTAAATACAGTGGAAAACACAATTAACCTAAAAGGGGGGGAAAGGCCTTTCTTAATTGAGTAGCTGACATA
This sequence comes from Erpornis zantholeuca, assembly GCA_013400515.1. NCBI lineage: Eukaryota > Metazoa > Chordata > Aves > Passeriformes > Timaliidae > Erpornis > Erpornis zantholeuca. The sequence continues at coordinate 121,928 of VZTN01014878.1, forward strand.
AGAGTCAAATGTTGCAAATAAAATACATTTAATAGAAACTCAGGTCAGTTTTGAATATGAAAGACGATGGTGAACATTCTTGATGAATCATAAATGTTTTTCATGAAATAAAAGTCTTGTGCATTTGAATGATTATGTGTTTTTCATTTCACAAGCCTCTTGATATAAAAATATATATCATATATATCATATGTATCCCCAAGTCCAGATGGGCCGAACTGGAGTCGCTTGAGCCTCAGGCAATGGCAGACCTCCATGAAACTGCTGTCTTTTCTTTCTAGGAGACAAGGAAGAGCTGTTATGTTATTGTGTCCAAGAGGTCCCGCACTTGGTCCTATGCTTCTCTGTTCAGTTGGAGAAAGGCACAGATATACAGCACCTCCTCTGAATTCACCCAGCCAGCACCTGGATGATGAACTGATGCAGCCTACATGGGGCAGAAGATGTCAAAGAGTGCAACCTGGCCCTATGGTTTCAGAAAATTGAACTGACATGGCCACATAAATTCAGATTTCATGTAAGAAAGATTCTGTGTTGCCTATGCTGTCATCTGTGATGAAGATAACATCAAGGGAGACCAGATCCACTATTGACAAGTGTGACTAATCAGTGAGCACCTTAAGTCAGTGGCATCCCTTGCTCCTACTAGCACTGTTGTGATCACTTTTCACCACAGACAAGGAAAGGGCACAGAGAGCTCATCTTCAGAAATTTTTCATGCTGGGTGATGCCTGTGTCCAATTAGTTTTTCTGGGAAAAGATGCAGTAATTTCTAATAGTGAGAGCAGATGCAATATGCAGCTTTACCTACATGAAGCCTGGCAGTCTTACTGGAAGCCTCTGCTGACCTCACACTTCCAAGGTGGCAGCTGACATCAGTCAGAGGATTTAATTCATAAATGTGACATGAAATTTTATCAAACCTGTGAAAACTTACGCAAATTCAGCCAAGTGATAAATCTCTGGAAAACTTCCAATCCAAGGAAGTTTTTGCTCAATTTCCTGTCTCTGACAGAGACCAGTAGCTTGAGGAAAAGTATCAGAAAAGGGTAAGTACGTGGTACTCCTTCTTGGCATGCATCCAAGCCTTGTCCAAGACATTGAGGTTAGAAAGTGATCTTGATGCACTCTCGATTGCTGAAAAGCAGTTGCATCTGCTTTGGGGTCTCACCTAAGTTCTCACAAAGATCTATTGAAAGAAAAAATTTAAGAATGAATACTTTCTTTCTTTATGAAATTGGAAGTGTTGAAAGAAGCTAAAGTGCAATCCAGACACATAAGAGAAAGAGGGGGAGAGGGAAATAGAGGAAAAAATATAAAATATCATTTTCTCACAGGACAACTTATCACATAGTTAATGACTACCATCATAAGCTTTCACAAGGAAAAAAATATTTCTACGTACAAACTATTAGTAGCTGTTTTCCAATTATCGTGTAACCAAAATAGTGTTTCTTAATAAGCAAACTTGGTTACTGAAGTTAATACAAAAAACATTAAGTGGTACACAAAGACAGTTAAAAGAATGTTTTACTTTGATAATTTATAATTAATGTATGATTAAAAAACATAGAATCATTTTTATTGCAAATTGAATTGGTTTCCAGTTTGTTAATATATGTGCAATTTTTAAATTTAAGAAAACCCAGCCAAACAACTTATTTTTAATCAAATAAAGAGCGAAAAATAAGACTTTCTTTCTCTAAATTTTCTTTAGTGTCCTCTCAAAATATACAAGGACATGAGACAACATCTCTGCTGTTTTCCTCCAAATGCCAGATTAGGATTTGATCCATGTTGCATACAAAAGCATACAATGACAACATACACATAGCAGCTCTATGGAACAAACAGTAAGGAAAAGGTAGAGACAGTTTCATCTTGATGATGTCTTTTCTTCTTTTGTGAATGTAAGGTCAATCAATGTCACTTTGATTTAATAACACATATGGATCACCTTTTTAAGATAGAGAAAAGAAATGCCTCCTTCATGTATAAAGGTCAATTATGCCTTGAAGGCTTGTATAAGGCAATGTAACAGTGATAATGAAAGGTTACAATTTAGATGAAGTCTAGCTATGTGAGTTAAAATCCAATAATGAAAACTTGAGAAGTGTCTAGATAAACTCAACAGTTATAACTCTAATAAAAAGTCCTTCCAAGTAGCTTCTTCAACATTAAAAAAATTAATATAAATTTTGTGTTTGAGATAAATTCTTAAGTCTGCTCAGAGAGATAACCAAATTATAAACTTATTAAGAGGCCATTTGAGCCTCATACCCATGCATGACTGCATATTTTAACTGGAATTAAAAATGGTCACCTGACCTCCTATTCAGTAAATAAGTTGAAAGCCATTTTCTTGGTTAAAGTGGTGCCCACTAATGTTACTACAGATACAATTCGGACAGCATTTTCATCATGCAACCTTATTTTTAGAGATTTAATGCAAGTTGGCTGTCAAATCCAGTTCATAGCTGAAATAAGAAATACAGTGACTCAGACCAGTGAATGTGCCTTAACAGGAGGAAAGAAAAGAAACCTTGTGTTTAACAGTATTTGGGTTAAGACATGCAAACGAAATGGTTTTAAGGGAAAGGTTAGCTATGAAGTAAACAGTCATTTTGGAGGATTCTGTACTGGTTGAGTTAAATTATGCTTTTAATTTAATGACAACTACATTATAGAACAGTTCACACTTAGTAAAAATTCTAATCATGTACATAACTTAAAATATACAAATATTCCTAGTATGCTTAAGGCAAGTCATACATATACACAATTATCAGATCAGAGGAACAAAACCTCAAAGTTGGAGTGCAGGTACCAAGGATGTAAAAAAAATGCTCAAAGCCATACGAGTAAGGAAATATTTATGCTTAAGGAATGAAATGTTTGGCTGCAGTGTCTGACTGGCTCTCTCCACATCTTCCTGCAGCTGGGGTCCTGTGAAGCTGACTGTTTTCTCACAAATTCTCTCTCACAAGAGACAGCAAGACAGACTTCTTTGAGAGTTGAGCCAGCTTGCACACTTCCCTGGGAGTGGGTTTCAAAATTCTTTCCTGAATCAAACTAGAGCTTCAAGCTCAAGTCCTTCCACTAAATACTGCTGCACTTCCTACAGTGGCAACATATTCATTCAGTTATTGTCAAAGGTAAACATAGAAGGGAAGTTAGAGAGTCTCATTGACTTTCCCAGGTAGGATCTAGGTGTGATCGTCAAATCACTTTACATCACTTCATTTAAGTGACTTTTTTTACGTACAAAAGGCTTTTGCAAGCAGGTTAGACATCAGGTCAAATACAAAAAGCTATTTATTTGTTAATAAACACAAAAAATGTCTAGAATTAATGAGCTCATCATCCCAATTAAACATCTCTACAAAACCAGTAGGCATCAGTTAGCTGGGGAAGATCTGATTCCACTGGTCCCAAGAGCAGATTGTCCGTGTTACTGACTTGCCACCTTACAAATCCACGTTTTTTTTCTTCAGAAAACATCTATTTTTCCAATCTGGGGTTTCTCCTTCTGAACTCTTGACCTGCCAATGAGCCCAGTCTCAACAATCTCACACCTTTCTGTCTTTTTGTTGTGCGTGGCATCACACCATGGCCTTTCTTCCTCCACTTCCTCAGTTTGCAATCACAATCACAGAACTGCAATCACAGAATCACAGACTCACAAGATGAATAAAGCTGGAAGGGAAGACAGGGTCAAGGAGGGTCATCCCAGAGCACAAGGCACACGATTGTGTCTGGGTGGTTCTTGAATATCCACAGCAAGGGAGATTCCACAACCTCTCTGGGCACTCTGTTTCAGTGCTCAGTCACCTGAACAGTAAAGAAGTTCTTCTTCATATTCAGGTGGAGCATCAGTTTCTGCCCATTGCCTCTGGTCCCACTGGCACCACCAAGAAAAGCCTGGTCCATCCCTTTGACACTTTCCCTTCAGACATGGACAGACATTGATGAGGTCCCCTCTCAGCTGTCTCTTCTCAAGGCTGAACAGGCCCAGCTCCCTCAGCCTTTACCTGTAAGAGAGATGCTCCAGCCCCTTACTCATCTTTGTTGCCCTCCACTGGACCTGCTCCAGGAGCCCAGAAGTGGACACAGCTCTCCAGATGTGGCTTCACTGGGGCTGAGCAGAGGGCAGGATCCTTTCCCTCAACCTGCTGCCAATGTTCTTCCTAATGCTCCCCAGGACACCATTGGCCTTCCTGGCTCCCAGGACTCACTGCTGGCTCAGGGACAGCTTGTTGTCCACAGGACTCCCTGGTCCTTCTCCACAGAGCTCCTTCCCACCAGGTCAGCCTCCAGCCTGTACTGGTGCCTGGGGTTATTCTTTCCCAGGGGCACGACCCTGCATTTGTCTTTGTTGAATTTCAGAGGGGCAAACAGAATTTCTTTGCCCATCTCTCCAACCTGTCCAGATCCTTCAGATGGGCTTACAGCTCTCTGGGGTATCAGCAGCTATTTGTTGTCAGTGAGCTTGCTGAGATGGCATCTGCCCCTTCATCCAAGTCATTGATGAAGAAGTTAAACAAGACTGGAGCCAGTATTGAACCCTGAGGGACTCTGTTAGTAGCAGGCATCCAGTTAGACTCTGTACCACTGATTATTACCTTTCTGGGATTTGCTGCTCAGCCAGTTCTCAATCCACCTCACTGTCAGCTCACTTAGACCACACTTCCTGACTTTGCCTATGAGCGTATTGTGAGAGTGAAGTGTTGAAAGCATTATTGAAGTCAAGGTAGACAATATCCACTGCTTTTCCCTCATCCATCCAGGTAGTTGTTTCATCAGAGTAGGTGATCAGGTTGGTCAAGGACGATTTTCCTTTACAGAATCCAAGCATACTATGCCTGATCACCTTGTCATCCACATGGCTAGAGATGGCCTTCAGGATTCCCTCAGAAGTCTGAGCCAAGGTTATGCATATGGATTGTATTGGAGTTGGACCTTGAATTCTTGGTCAAAAATAACTGAATCTTAGAGTAATAACAAGGTTATGGTCCCCCAGGATGGTGGGATAACAAATTTCAGGTTCCTCTTTGATTAGTATTATTGAACTGGAAGAGCTACGCTAAGAAAGAATGTGAAAGTACCATCCTGGAATAACTAACAACTGATGGCTAAATTTTTATGCATCCTCTTGCAAATAGAAAAGCTAAATCTCTTAGAGAAAAATTAAGATGAGCACGGATGAGAAACCCCCTGCTGTGACTCTGTGATGCCCTTTCCTTTTTCTTCTCAGCTAGGCACTTTCACTGCAAGTCTGAGGGACTGCAGTACAGTAAGAGCTAGTTAACATGGAGAAGAGTCTGTTTTAGTGTCTATGTGCCTGCCCACAAACAAGGTTCAGGCATTGACACTGTAAGGCAGCACAACATTCTTTCTGCAGGCATTAGAACCACAGTACTTTGAACAAAATGCATTGATGGTTCTGGGACCCAGAAGGACGCTGAAGCCTGAAAGTTTCTCATCAGACACCCTGAATAAATTACATAAAAGATATCCAGCATGATAGTTCTTTTTCTTTTGTATTTACCTGAACCTACCAATATGTTAATTCATCAATTATACCAAGAATGACTGACAGAGTCTATTTGTGAGGGTGGAAGACTTTCTTTTTTTCTTGTCAGGCAGTGAAAGCTTATGTTTCAAAAAGATAAGGGCAGCTTTGGGTCCATTCAGAAACTTAACTATAGTACCTGAGGAACAATAAAATGAAAAATATAGTACCTGTGGAGGCAGAGAGGTGACTGTAGTGAAGCAAGGATTATAGTCAGAAACATAAACTTATAAAGTCCACCTTAAACTTCTCCTTAGATACCTATCACCTACTTCTTCAGTATATTCAGTCCTTTATCTAGAGTACTCAAATGATAAAATCAGGGCAGTGGATATAAACGAGCCCTTCATTTTCAGTATTTATGTTGCATTCTGTGGCTATGATTTAGGTCCAAATTCTATTTACAGCTAGGGAAAATATCTTTCATAAAGAAGTCATTGTAAATTTTGGCAATTTTTGCATTGCTTATTCACAGTCCATTATTAAGCCAGCTCTATAAATGGCAAAACAATATCATATGAATAGCATCCATTGCAGATTTTTGTGCTTTTTTCAATGTATAATTATCTATCTTGACATTTTCTAGTTGCTCAAACAGCCATTATTCTCAGTCATACAGATATACCACTACTAATACTACATTTGGAACATACTGAAAGTCCAAAATATCCAAGAATATATTTTCAAGCAACACAGAGACATTACAGCATGCAATGCCTAAAGTTTCATTAGAACCAAGCTGCTAAATCCACTGAATGATCTCCCAGAGCACAGGAGAGGCATCCTTTGTATTGAATCCAGTGTTAATCTTCCTTCTCTCCCTTTTTCATGGTGGACCTCAGTAAATCCTCTCAGTTCCCTAGCTCACAGACCTAGCTTGAATAGCTCATGTTTAATGCCATCACCACATAAAGTCCCCATAAATCCTCCTAGTGGATTAGGTATGTATGAAATGTGCTGCAGGCTGTATTACATTCCCTGTTTTGAAAATTTAGAGGCAAATGCTTAAAGAATGCTGTGATGAAGGTGGGTATTTTGATTACCAATAAGCTGGAGCACACAGGTGCCACAATTTATGGTGCTTCAGGGAGAGGTCAGACTGAACTGAATATTGCTTAAGTGAAAAGAGACATCAGTTGCAACATCAGCTGGTTCTCCATCTGCCCTAAGAAAAATGCAGCTCCTGGAATTGTTGTTCTTTAGAGGCTTGCTGGTACTTGGCACAACAATTGGAACTAGCAGATGTCTGAAACTAGGTGGTAACACTGAGTTTTCTTAATCACAATCACAATCACAATCTGTTAATTATTAATACATTAATAACTCTTAAATATTAAGGGGTGGTGTCATTTTCTCACAAGTACATTGGGGAACAGAATTTCCTGTCCCTACTTTGCCTTTGGAAAAGCATTGGCAAGTACTTGGTTGCTGTTCCTGAGGGTGTAGTCAACATGTGGAGCACAGTGGTGATGTTCCATGAGCTGCCTTTCCCTAAAGATGTCCCATGAGCTGCTGATCAGCACCTCTGATTTTCTGGTGTCCTTCCTCCAGCACTTGCCCCATTGTGTCCTGCCTTCCCCTTTGAATAAGAGAAGGAACTCAAGTCCTTACCTAGCCTTGACTCATCTTTTACGCTCTAAAATTCAGTTCTGCTTGCTGTCCTGGTAACTCTTCTGAAGTTTCTATTAGAGGAGCCTTAAAATAGAAGGGAATTACACCTGACACATTTTTAGCCATATAACTAAACAGCACTGTATTCAGCAGAGAGAGGTTATTTTTGCTGGATCCATAAATTGATTTCCATGGGAATGTTGCACCTAGGAAGTGAAATTCTTAGCAGAGATATGGAATAAAGGCTGGGAGCTGTTTATGTCACATTTCTTGTTGGTGTTTTGTATCTGGATATATATATTTTCATGCAGCTGCAGACAAGGGAGTTCATATCAAATCTGGCTCAGGGTCCCATTCCAAAAATAATAGGTGGGCTCATTCATTGCAGATCTCCAGTAGAAGCTGTACTTTTACAGCTTTCAATGGCCAAGTTCCACATAAACATAAATTAAATGTAAACACTACTGTGCCTGATTTGAATCAGAAAACTGACATGAGCTCTCAAAACTGAAACAGAGATGGAAGCAGACACTTCTGGAGTAAACTCGAATAAAGTCTTTTTACCTTTTATATTTGTCTTCAAAATTTTCCTGCATGAAAGCACTATAATTTAATCAACACAATGACCTTTAAATTCCTTTAAATTGTGCATAATTTATGAAGGATAAAAAAATTCCTGTTTCACCTGTTCCAGTCTATTGGATTTGACCACATTTGTTAAATATTTTACTTCTTGCACTGAGAAACGGATATTCTGAAATGAGTACATGTGCAACCAACTTCTTAATAAGGTCTTATATTTGTTAGAACCTGCACCTAGGTATCAACCACAGCTCCCAGAAGGGTTTGGAGGTTAAACTGGGACTGTGGGCTGCATGCAGCCCCTAGGCCAGGCTCCCTATAGAAGCTGGGGCTGAGGATCAGGGCAAGGCAGGCTGGGCAGGGTCTCAGTGAGGAGCCACATCCTCAAGTCAGCAAGTGAGGTCAGGATGAGGTCTGGAGACAGGGATCTGGGGCACCCTCCATCTGGGGTACAGTCAGGTAAACTCCTGGAAGGGGAGACCATTCTCTTGCAGTGTTAATCTGACACACAAACTTTAATTAAGGTTAAAGCTGTTGGTTAAATCATATCAAACTTTAGTGATGACTTTTCAGAACTAAGTGCTGCATAAGAAGAAGCAGATTTTCAAAGTACTTTTATACATCACATATACATTAAAAACACAATTTGAAAATTTTTTTTAAAGTATCGTTCAGTCTTTTAGAATCACTGTGAGTGGTGATTCGTATCCTCTCAGAGGAAACTGCCCTTTTCCTGACACTTTCTGTCTTTTATGCTTGCCTTCAGATGTGAAAACAAATTCTCCCATCTGGGACAAACATCACACAACAGCTGTGTTTCACAAAGCTCTTGCTTATCAGATACTGCTTATTTTCATTTGCTTGTCAGAAATACCATCTTTGTATCAATTTCATAACAAAATTGAAAGATCTTTCAACCTCAGAAACACAAGTATAAAATTGCCAAGTAGATCTTAAAATGCAAGGAAGGACATTCCTGGTACACCTGTCACCGGTGTAAAAGCCAAATTTTCCCCTGGCTAGCTCAATCCTGACTCTGCATATGAGATCTTGGAGTATGCAAAGCACATTGAAATAAGCTTGTGACTAGAATGCTAAAATACCTTAGGGGACCTGCTCTTTCCCTTCCTCAGCACTCTTCAGGCTTGTGTCATCGGCCTCTTGGTAAGACTCACCATGTTTTTCTGAAATCTTTTGATTACCGGTTTTGAACCCTAGGGTCGTCCTCAGCTCCCCAAACAAAATTATCTCCCAATGACTTACAAAGGAACTTTAAATCCTGTGGGATTTCCTGCATATAATGCAAATTTATCTTGGACTGTCCTAGTTTCGTGTTTCTCAAGATGTGGAATAAATAATTTTCAAAGGGAAAAATAAAGATAAAAATGTGTCAAGTAGGAAGCCTGGGTCATCTCTTACAGATTCATGCTCCAAAATCTTGCATGCAGTGTAATCACAAATGCACATTCAATGAAGTCTTCTCCAGGAATCAAATGCTTGAAATTCAAAGTGCCACAATGAGTTAATTCAATTTTCCTCAATAAAGATTTCAGTGAAGTAAACAGTTGTCTTGGAGTGACTCTATGGTCTGTCCCGTATCGTCTGCCCAGAAAATGAATCTTATGCCATTCTGTGCCTTGAAACTGAGCCTGAGAGGGGAGAGAAGAAAAGAACAGCCAGAGAAACTTTTTCAAAGCAGTTCTGTGTTTCAAGGTCACTACTCCTCTCTGCAGTTCTTCTGCTGTGGGGAGTGATAGCTGCTGTGGCTGAGAGGGGAGGAAGCACTTCCTTGCTTTCCAACCAGCTCTTGGCTCTGTTTTCTTCGACACAAGTGAGACGGAGTTTTCCTGGGACTTTGGTTTCTTTTTCTTCTCTTCTGGACTTGTTCAGCCCATCAGAACACCAAAACCTCACTGGGACACCTTCCACTGGCCTGCAGGGGCGTCCCCTGACGCGGGGAGGAGAGAGACCACACCCAGAAGGACTTTAAAACCCTTCTCTCCACAGCGAGAGATTTTTTATTTTTTTTAAAATTTATCATTATTATTCTTTTCTTGTGTGTTTGTTAAATAAATAGATTTTTTTTCTCTTTACTTTCCTCCGAGGAAACATTTATTTTCCCTAACCTGGTGAGGGAGGGGTAACTACAACCTGCTTTCTATCAGGGGATATTCTCCTCTGAATTTGTCTCAAACCGGGACAACAGTTTTAATATTATATCACAATAAGGCTTTAGCAAGCAATTTTGTAGGCAGAAAGGGATTTTAAGAGATCATTTTTTCCTGCCCACTGCACAAGACCAGCTGCAGCTATGCAGCTCTGGTTCACTGGCAGACTGGGAACTGAGGTTGCACCAGTGCTGTTGAACTGAGTGGTGCCACCATTTCCAGGAATGCCTGCATCTGCACCAGCCTGTGCTCCCCCAGAGAGCTTCTGACATGGTTCCTGAGTCCCAGCCTGACAGAGACTGACCACAGCAGACACACTAGAGGTCAAAAATTGATATTTTAAATTCTATTGATAGGTGAATGACAATACTGCAATTTTAGGAAGTTGAGTGAAGTCCTTTCTTATTTCGTCATGATGATTTTAAATCTATAAATTAGCTCCTGGACTTAAGAACAGAAATGGATCAGAAAATCATAGGATAGTTTTTGTCGGAAGGGACCTTTAAAGGTCATCTTGTCCAACCTCCCTTTCATAGGCAGGGACTTCTTCCATTAGCCTAGGTTGCTCAGAACCCCATCCAGCCTGACCCTGAATGTTTCCAGGGCTGGAGCATTTACCACCTCTGTGGGCAACCTGTGCCAGTGTTTCACCACTCTCATTAAAAAAAAAAAAAAAAACAAAACAAAAACCACACAAACTCTCTTATATCTAGCAGAAATTTATCCTCCTTTCATTTAAAACCACTACCCTTTGTCCTATCACTACAGGCCCTACTAAAAGGTCTGTCACCAAATGTCTTCTCATGGTTAGAAAAAAGCACCTTCTTCTACTTAATAGAATAAGATAACTTCAGAAGTTCACAGCCATTTTTGCTCAATAACTAATAAAATTAAACTATCTTCTGTCATTTTTCTTGTTAATTGTTCTGTGGCTTATGAGTCAATTCAATTTAAATAGTGTCAAATTTTGTTTAGACCCAACTGATTTATAGTACATTTTGTGACCTCACCTTATTGAGAAAGCCACTTTGAATAATTTTTCTTTAAGAAGCACTAAAATTGTCTAATAAAGCTCAGGCACAGCCTACCTTTTCCTCTAGGAAAACGTTTTTCATGTGTTAGTTCTGTGGGGTTATAAAACATGAACATATAGGAGGAAAATTTTTACTTTGATAGCTAAAACATCATACTGCCTAGTATGTAATTTATAGAAACAGAAAATTTTAAAAGCAAGTATATAATTGTATTGTATGATTTTCAGTAATGTCAAGAACTGCCACTCACACATTGTTTTTTAGTTATTAGGTTGTTTACAGACTGATTTAGCAGATTAATATTTATATTGCTTAAAATATGCTGGTTGTAAACTTTGTGGAGTTGACCTTACGTTGGCAATATTTCCTTAATTGTAAGTATAAAGTTTTAGACTACAAGGATTAGATAGAAACAATATGCCACAAAATTTTTTTAAAACAGTAAAATGTGCAATCTAAATTTTTTACCTCTTTTCTGATGCTGAGAGCTCTTGTCTTATCTGAAGAGAAACCCATCAGCTATGTTCCTGAAATTTCCTTCTAAAGCAGGTACGCTAAATTGCTTATCCACAAATTATCTGTCACACCTTTGATCCAAACTGTTATTACTACCTGTAGTTGGTCAAAAATTTTTATTAAAATGGATTTGGTGGAAACTGAGCTATAAAACTTCTTCATGAGAAAAGAAATAGAAGAGAAACAACTTGGACTTGAGGGGAATACATAGGTTTTAAACCTCTGATAATCAGCATCTTCCTTCATACCATATGTTGTAACTATGAAAATGTAATTAATAAATGTAGAAATACAGATTAATTTTCAGACATTTCCGTTAACATAATTAAAATTTGCAAGTTTTTCAAAACCCCCCACCATGGGAAATTCTGAACATATTTTTGATGTTTCATGAAAACTTCAAAATATCAAAACTATTCATATATCATGAGTTCAGGGGTTTAACCGGCTCAGAAGAATGCAAAAAAAGGGCACGATACTATTTAATAATTTTATCAGCCAGCCAGTAAGGATTGGAAGATGAAGCATTGAGTAACATGATTCTGATCTTCATAGGCAAAGCAGTCAGGAGAAATAATACAATGCTGAGCTTTCAGCAACTTGCTTTTGTTCTTTTGAGATTCCCAGCAATAAGCATCAGACATGTCTTCCTGCTTCCTGGTCCACAGGTTTTGCTGAGGTGTTTGAAGCTTCCTTTGTGATTAAACAGTCCCATTTGTTTTGTCTGTAGCCTGTGTTCATTTTGTGTCAACTCTCTTCAGGCGTCTTTGAAGTCATGAGAATCATCTGTTCTTTGCCTTTGTTTTCTCTATTTAATAATTTAGCTCTGGGATTAAAGTTGAGCAGATAATAATTTGCTTTCCCAAACTGAGGTCTCTATTAAAAACAGTCAAAAATATATGCCTTAAGATAATTTAAAGTCTTGCTGTATCCATGGAAACATGATGGGTGGAGAGAGTTCCAGCAGACAACTGTTTACCCAGCTGTTTACACTTGCTAGAAACATTTTTTTGGTCAAGTTTCCTGATTGCTCTACCTTCCACGGCAGAGACCCCGAACACAGAATGTGAGCATCTGATTTTCATCTGTGTTTATGGAAATTTCCATTTTTATATCATCTTCACACTACCCAAGTGCATTTGGTCACTCTTTGGAATAATGCCCAGAATTATTAAATGTATTTTATTTATTTTTACCTTATTTATAGTTGTGAATAATTTTACTATTATATTTGAATAAATATCAGTCTAACAAGTTGCCATCTTAACAATTTTTGTTATTTTAATGGGACAGGAAAGAGAAGATTCCTTATTGTTATTTTTAAAAAAATCAGATGGAAAATATAAATGAGAAAAACACACTGGTATGTAAGGGAACACTGAAATTAATCTGTTCTCAGTCATACATTCATTGTTCATTTACTCACTGTGTTATTAATAGGCAGAGGTTCTATTTTTGTCAAATAGGATCAAGTCATCTATTCTTTTCATTACAATGCTCAGGAGCACTATAAGACATTCAGGAACAGGATTAGAATAATAGAAAAACAATACAGAAGAGCTTTGTGTTGCACTGCACTTTAGCATTGCACTAGTCTTTATTTGCCATAATCAAGTGCTAGAAAAGCAGAAAAGGGAAGGAAAGGGTTCCAGAGAACTGCCTCTTTCCTTGAGACACTCTTACAACCCAAATATCCATCTCAAAGCTTTAACACATGGAACACCTTGACCATTGTGAGCCAGGATAGCTCTTAATATGGTCGATGGCAGAGGCAGGAAGGGTCTTTGTTTGGGGTTCCATGGAGATGTTTATTCCAGCAGTGCTCTCGGAAGGTCCAGGGACAAAGGCAGGGCTCATGGAAAGGGTCTGGGTTGAAGTATGGGAGTGGTGGGGGCAGAGAGAGCATCAGGGACCAACCCTCAGGGGGCACAGGGGCAGTGCACAGGTTGGGTTAGGGTATGGGAACCAATGGGGAAATAGAGGGGTGGCTGAGGGACAGTGGGGGCTGTGGGGAAGGAGACCAAGGGCCGACGGAGGGAACAGAACAGGGGTACATCAGCATAACAGGGTATCCCTGGGAGAAGCCTTTCCCTGTCACCCTAACCTGGGGGATGCTCCTAGGGTCCCCTCCTCTCAGGAGGGCCTCGGGGACCCTTGTGTGTCAGGCTCCTCGGCCTCCACACTTGATAACCCCTTACTAACAAACACAGCATTGGCAGTCATTAAGAAAATCTTTTCAGGTTGTATCTCCTAAACCAGTTCTTTTTCTTGCTCTTGGTATTCTTATTGGATAGCCCACCCTTCCTGTGATCAGAAACTATTTGATAATTTCCATTCAAAATGTAACTAGTCAAATAGTATTAAATATTGAGGGTACTTTGTTCTTTAACTCAAAGAACAATTCTTCAACTGTGATGTCTACTTTCCTTGCATATTTACAGACACAAGCCTATCATCTTGAATCCATTTAACCTTGTTTGGCCAAATTAAGGAAAGTAAATTATTTTAAGGTTAGACTACTTGTACAAGAACTCATGCCTTTATATATCTATCATTAGGCATCTCCTGGGTGCTTCCACAGTATTTCTTCTTGCTAAGTGAAAGACAGCTTATCTCTCAGTGAGAATGAAGAAAAACTACCTTGAATTTACCATGAAGTGAGTGCAGGCAGGCAAACACCTAGTAGATACTCCCTTTTGGTAACTACTAAATCTACATCCTTCCCAAATTTGCACTAACTCATTCCCATACCCATATCCTGAGACTCCTCTTTCATTGCAGCACCTACCTAGTTTTAATTTTTTAGGGTAATTTTCACGTACAGACCTGAATACACTAAAGAAAAATTTTCCAAACATTTGAGTAATGATTTTTTCCATTTCTACCATCACTGGAAACACTTTGCATGTACTTTTTTGACAGTCATATTCTTTAAGTGGCTCACAGGCATTCTATGGGTGATACTTGCAAGCTTGCCCTCCTTTCCCTGTTGTAAGGGATTTGCACCTGTTGTATTCCCAGTTTATGGCTGTCATTCTTCTTCTCAGTCCCTGGCTGCATGACCTTGTACTTGATACTGCATATTATCCTTCTTATCACTCCAGTTCTCAAGGTCATCCAGCTCCTCCTGTATGATATTCTGGTGCTTCTCTGTATTGATTGCTGTTCCCAGCTTTGTATCATCAGCAGATTTTATCAGGGCACAGTTATTCTTTGTGCCAAGGTCACCAATAAAAACATTACATATAATTGGCCTCAAGACCTATCCTTGAGGAGAGCTACCTTCTCCCAACAACGCTGTTCTCTTTTTAGCAGTCTCCCTGTTAGCCAGCTTTTTAGCTGCTTTGCAGCTCTTCTGTTGTGCTTTATAATTGCCTAGAATCAGAAGAAAAACCTCCAAACAATATTAGAATTGATAACATAAAAAGCAGTCTTTTAATGAAAGCTTTGAGGCGCACAAAATATAGAGATGCTCACATGTGGCATCAGATTTTCACAATTTTTAGAAGTATGATCAATTGGTAAGCACATCCAATAGGGGACCAGTTGTCCTGGTAACCCATCCTAAGAACCTCCAAGGGGTTCTTGGCCCTGTGTCTTGTTTTCTCCCAAATTCTGGTGTAAAACAGGATGTCCTTGTTAGAAATTCTTTTCTTGAAAATGAGACTAAATAGAATTTCAAGAAGGTGATTTAATGTGTGAGAAAGGATAACTACTATTCTAAAGTGTAAGAAAGTGCTAGGAACTCTACAGCTTTATATTAAAAATCTACAAAGCTAAAAATATGTAAAAAAGGTAAAAATCTTTAGGCATCATTATCATGCCCAGAAAACTGTGTTTATGGGAAGGTGAATTTATTCTTTCAGATTTTGCTCTCTTTCCTTTGTCCATGATGTTTACTATGTCAGCAAAGACAGAGATCAGGTTGGTCTGACATGATCTGTCGTACATTATCCTTCATTGTCTTTTCTTCCTATTTTCCATCTGCTTCTCTGTCTTTGCCTTTTCCTTTAAATGCTCTAATGCTTAATGCTTTGCAGATTACTCTAATCAGAATATCTTGCATGTAGTAGAAGAGGCATATGTGACTATGACCTAGCTTGTAAACATGGAGCAAATGCAAATTCAGATTTTTTCCATGGGGCATAGTGGTAACACCAATGAAGAGCCACCTCCTGCTGTTACTAAAACAAAACCCTAAGGTCAGTGCTTACATCTCTTATACCTTCATAAGTACCTTGCTACCAGTCCTGAGGTTAAAAGGACATTAGGACTTGAACTTCCAGCCATCTCTTGGAATAAACAATTTCACTTCGAGTGTTGAGAATAATTAAGTTCATTTCCTTGTTATGAAAGTGGTTCCCACCTCTGCCTCAGAGAAGTTAACTACCTGTCATAGGCAGGATGTAAACAATTCTACTCTCCTTTGTATTTCTGTTATAGCAAACCCCTTCTTTAGGTTTAAAGTGCTCTCCCTGCATTATATAAGTGAACATGGGAGCCTCATCCAGGATTGTGAACTGCGTTGGGTGCCAAGGAACCGGAAATTGCTCACATTATTATTAATTCCATTTAAGAACCCTTCCTAATATGATCTAGAAATTAGATTTTTTTTTTTAAATAGCACAAAGAGTGCTCAATAGAAAGGGTTCATTTCATCATCCTCTATTTTTTCTGCTTCTAAGCAAGGAGAAAAGGACAGCAAAATATCTTCTCAAGGCTGCAAACCTCCCAGGGCAAGTGTCTAACTCAGTGTTTGGCATCACTTCAGTTCCAATATACTTTACCAAGATGATTTTCTTTTACATTTGCCCAGAATACCAAGAGGTTCGCCTCACCTTTATAGTATTTTGTCCCACAGAAATTTGTAAGGAACTTCAAAAGCAGCTACCAAAATAAAGTATGCTTCAGCTTTCATGGACATTATACTCTGCTTTCCTGTTCTCAGGTCATATACTTAGAGAGTGGATAAATCCTCCTCCCCAAATTAGCTTATGATACTAAGATGGCGTTGCCCTATGCACAATTGGTTTCCTCTAGCTTGTTTCTAATATTTGCTGGGTTATTTTGGTTGCTTGGTCCTTCAGAAAATTCTCATACATTGATCAGATGCACATTATGATCTTTTTGCATGTTCTCTAAAAGAAAATACTTTTAGAACTTCTTACTTCTAGGCAGAGGAAAAAATAAAACTCATTAATCATGTCCTGTAGAATGTCATTATTATAGATGCTGTGGAGAGTTTCCACAGTGGCAGTAAAATATTCATATTTTCAGAAAACCAATTACAAGGTACAGTAAATCATTTAAACGTGTTATTGGTGATATTCAGAGAGCAGTGAGAATTTCTTCCTGTACATATAATTACCTGAGGCAACCACTTCTTTTCATGGTCAGAGAGGGGAAAATGATAGTTGATGGTGAAAAGAGGAACTTGTGTTTGCAGAGACAATTTATGGCATTAAAAATCACAATTTTTCACCTTAGACTTCAGGACTGGAATGTAGTCTTTACCTCAGTGGTTAGCAGAAAACAAGCTCCAAAGATTCTTTTTAAAACCTTACCAATCTCCTACTGAAAGTAAAATTTTATTACCCTGCCCACTTCTGTAGTGCCCCTGTCCGTTTGGTCTGCACTTTCTGTCAAAACAAGACCAAAAAGAATTTTCCTAGCACTGTAAAAAGACATAGTTGCTTTGTTTTCTGACAGAAGTCCCTTTTCTTAGTAGAATTCCTTAACTTCCACAATAATGTAAGTTAAAGAGAAACAAGTTCTCTGTCACCATTCCTCATGTTTTCAACTTTCTGTGTTCTAAACACCTTTCTCACAGCTTGTCCTGCCACAATGCTGCCAGGACATTGTAACCATATGTATGTAAGGTTATTGTCACCTTACTCCTTTCCTTAGGTTCTCACCCCTTATGTATCTGCATGCCTTTCACAATTTACTATAACTATGGATTGCCATTTCTCTGGATTAGAGAATAGCCTTTTCTTGTTGTTTTGCATATTTTATAGCCAGGAACTCCAGGCAGTGCCATGAAAGAATGATATAACAGTAGGAAAAAGTCCCACAGGTGTGCATTTTCAAGCTGCTGCATACAGCTGAACAACTCTGGGTATGTGGCTGTGTCATTGTTGAACAAAGGCTGCACACATTTTATCTACCTAGTTTCTGCTAATAGTTATTACAGAAATGTAAATTAAATAATTGGTGATGTGTTGGACTGTAAATACACCTTTAGACATTGTCAAACATTCCTAGTTTTTAAAGCAAAACTATTTTCAATGTATATAAATGCAACTATGTGTCTGAAACATAACACAAGAGATGTTCTGCTATCATTTCTGAACTGCTGTCTAGACAGCACTCCTAGACCTCACTGATACGATTTCTTGGTTTTGGCAGAAGAGACAAAATCTCTCTCGTTCCTCAACCTCTTTTTGTTTTATTCCTTTCCTTGTCTTTCTTCTCTTCTATTTTTGTTGCCTTTATTGTTTACTTTTCTCTTAGGTGGTTTCTTTTGCTCTGTTTGACGTCTTTGTCTCAAATATCATTTCTTCACTCTTGTCAGAGAAACTCTGTGGAGTTAAACTGCAAAGTTGAAAAGATGGAGAAATATTTTTAAGCACACTTGTCTGAGTTTAATTGGTTTTGCTTGACAGTTGCTCTAAATTTCCTTCCTGTGTTAGACTTCCTTCCTTTGCCATTAGTTACTTGATCTTCACAACCTTCTTCTCTTATCCTGCGAGGCCTCCCAGAAAAATAATGGATGCTTCAAAGTACCATTGACCTTCTTTGACTATGGAATGATTATGCTGCAGCAACCTCTGGTTCCAACCAAGGTAATTCTCCTTTGTTTACACTGACATCGATTGTAAATAACCCCACTGAAATCAGTGAGTCAACTCTGTGCATTGGTATATATCTGAAATGAGAATCAAACCTCTGCGTTATTATCTCCATGCATTGATAAAAGCTTCCCACAGACCAAATGTAGTATAAAGCTACACACAGCAGCTTTAATACCCATGGGCACAGTGCTTACTTATAAAAATTTGCTAAAATTAACTGTCTAAATAAAGGCAGGGTCTTTGAAGATCAGATAGGTTTCCATTGCTTCACCTGTCATCACTATCACAGAGCACTGCTGTCATCATTACCAGCTCTAAAAAGGTACCTGGCTCAGCTTTTAAAGAAGAAGCACTCATAACAGGGGTGGGACTTGGTAGTTTCTGCAATATGTGTAATGTGTTAGCTCTCCACACACACATAAATGCAACACACTGGGCTTGTAAATGCTACTCATACACACATAATCTACCTCACCTACGCTGCACACCTGCTTTGTGCTGCTCTGCAAGGCTTGGAATGAAGCCACATAATCAATCACTAAGCACTGATTTCCTGGGCAGAAACCATGACTTCATACCTCTCATTTTTTAAAATTTTTCCAATGATCCGATCAGAACTTTTCCTACTGGTGTGTGTGCATTATATACACACATATTTAACTGCATTCACAAAGACACAAAAACGCCTGCGTCCTTTACAGTTGACTTCAGTGAGAGATGCATTTAATCTGTGTGAAAGTAGGAACTGATAACAGACAAGAAATAAATTACAGTTTCTAGCTCTTTGACCACCTTTCTGCTGCACATGCCAATGCATCACCCTTGGGAATGCCTCAACATAGGAAACCAATGGGCCCTCTGAAAGACAGATCAAAGGGTTTAAATCAGCCTCCAAGATAAATGTTCTCCCTTTTTTCAATATGGCAGAATTTCAACATCCAAATATCATCGTATTTCTGCCTAACCGGTATAGTAACTTATTTTTTTTGTACCTCAAACCCTACAATGAACTTCATTTCACTTGCTACTAGGTTATTTTTAAAATTTTTATTTTAAAGCAGACAGCACAATGTACGTGACTGAGTATTACAAAGTCATCAGTAGGAAGTTCAAGATTTGAAGGATTAAAATGACATTATTTCACACTTTAAGGACTTCATGTCCACTTTAAGCATTTCATGTCCAAATTCAGCAATTCAACAAATTAATTCTTCAGAGAACAACTGAATTACTACATTATTCTTTAATTTGATACTTCGTGGCTGTTGCACCAGGAACAATTAAAATGAGTCCACTGGAGCAATTAAATATGAAGAAATGGACAACTACAATCCCTAAAATTTTCAGATATCAAATATGCCTTGGGTGTTACAACATTTCACAGTATATTTATAAATTTTTAAACATAAACAGAAACTATTTCCAATTCTTTGCACAAAACATCTTTTTACAGAGATACTGTTGGAATTGCTTACCACCATAAACAAATAAACATCCTTAAAACTTCTCAAAGTTAAGTTAAGTTCAGTTCAGTTCAGTTCAGTTCAGTTCAGCTCAGTTCAGTTATGTGTCATTTCTGGGGTTTGAAACTGAAAGCAGGTGTGTCAGTAAACATTTTTTAAGATCCCACCTAATCTGAATTGGGACTATATAGACATGGATATGCCAATCCATGTTGTGCTTTCAGGATGAAAGGAAATTCCTATAGAAGTAAGATGTATGTAGCTACATTTGGATATGTTTGAGCATAACCTTTCACTTCACAGGAAGACACAGGAGCAGCAGTTGTCCTTTGCATTGTGTGACCCATTAACACCACCTGCATTGACTAATGAACTTGGGAAATATCTTGAATTGCAATGTTAGTGATTCAGCAGTCATTATACACAATGTCTCGAGAGCTCCCATGTGCACTACTGAAAAATCACCATTAAAATAACTATATATTTTCAGTAACAAGAGTATAGTTCTTGACAGATTGAACACTATTATGTATACCTGTCAAAATTCAAGTGTTTATTCAATTTAAAAACAAAGATCTTCAAGAATATTTATTTAAGGTATTGCCAACAGCAGAAAAAAAATAAGAGGAAAGAAATGAAAAACATTTCATTAGAAAAGAAAAAGACATTATTTCATCAAATTCCATTATCTTCTTTAATTAACCATGATTGCACCCCTTCAACTGGTTCACTTAACTTGCTGTTTGAATCACTAATTTAGTTTATCTAGACACAGTCATGTAAATTTTAAGCAGTAAATCGAGTGAAAAGTAATAATGACAGATAATGCAGTTACTTTATTTTATTCTCCATGCAATACAATGATATGACTTTATCAGAGAAGGAAAAAATCACATTACCTGATTTTTCAGTGATCTCTATATACATGCAGTAAAGAGGGAGACTCAGTTTTGAGCCTGGAAGAACTGACCCCAGAATCTCGAGACTGGAAATAAAGATTAGCACTGATCAGCATCTGTACACAAGAACTGGGACCCAATATGTTATCTGAGAGTCATTTGTTCTAGGGAGGTGCAACAAAATGACTGTAACTGATTTTGCTCTAGAATTTTGTCAGTCCACAGCTGTGCACCTGTAAAAAGTCAGAAGAATGCATACAGGATTGTCTTTCTGTGCATGTATACATGGGAACACCTGTACAGAACCTGAACCAAGGCAAGAAAAAGGTCTGTGAGTGGTATCTTAACTATTTAAAGAGATGTTTTTGTCAGTCAAATGCCTAAAGGAATTTCATCCTGCTATTTCAGCAGTTATTGGACTTAAGAATTGGTCCTGAGGCATTCTCCTACCATCTTGGTAGTCTTATTCTATAAATAAGTACCTCTCCACATGTGAATACTCAGGTCTGTGATGTGCCAGTCCTGGACCATTCCATGCACATAAAAATCTATTGAAAACAAATAGAAAAGGAAGACCAGCAAGGCCAAATCAGATGTTTCTTTTAAAGTCTAAGACACAAATGTGTAGCCTGTATTTTTTAGAAATATGCCGAATTTGTAACTCTGTAATACCTATATTTTGGATTGAGTGGAAGAATTGCCCAGGATGATCAGTTCATACCTGTCTTCCTTTATTTTCCAACCACATGATGATGTTCAATAGTTGTGTGAGGCATAAAAGCACCACTTTTGAATAAATGTTTTTAGAAAACAAGCAGTGAATTTTTGTGACAGTGCAAAACAAAACTCATAGTAGCATCTAGAACACAATGTAAATAATTATCCACTTTAAGAAAACATTGTGCTTAACCAAAATATCAGTTGCTTAGGCTTATCATTGTACCCACTCTGCAAATGCATGATTAATTGGAATATCTACACGAAGAATGAAAAAGCCAGCTACACGTTTCAGAACAAAATGCCTTCAATTTTCTTTACATAGGCTGGTAAGGTATATTTGAATATTTTCAGTAAAAACTGTTCAGTAAAACTTTCTTTAAAAAAACTTTAACTATGACTAATTTCTTGAATTGTTCAGTGAATTAGCTTTTTCTGTAAATACACAGAACTTTACAATTTCAAATTTATTTTGGTATTTAGAATATCAGCCAAGAAACAGTAAAATAATTTTACATCTCTAAATAATTTTATGTACAAGTTTATAAAGAGCCACTGTTGATTCTTCTACCTCCATAAGATATTACATATTCCTCTTTACTTTCTCAGATTTATATGTATAGCTCATTTTTCTACACAAAAGTTTCATTCTGTCACGCTGCAGAAATGCCCACATAAAGTCCTCAAATACTGGCTTGATAACATTTTGACAAAATATATTTAAAAGTTTCTTATCCTTGGAACTTCTGACATACTGTAACAATTGTAAAAAATCAATTTGCTGGTGATATTCCAGAAAACTTCCCACCACAGAGAGATGTTTATTGCCTTTTAGTGCTGTCAGAAATATTCACCAGAATATTTCAACCCAATGCTTAAAATCATTTCATGTTTGTGGTTCTGAGCCTCACTTGCTGGAAAAAATCTGTGGCTGCTTTGATAAAGCTTCAGTAACATCACTTTTCTGATGATGAAAGAGCAGAAAGGGATTCTTGGGCCTAAGTGTCTTTTTCTGCAGTTGTTTCCATGAACTAAAGACCTGAATTTCAAAGTCCCCTTCAGCAAATCCCTACATAGGTCTCACATGTTACAACTTCTACTCCTACCATCAGCTACTATCTCAGGTGTCCAAACAAAAATCACCAATGTAATCGAGAGCAACTTTTCTTCTGGTCATAAAGTGACCAGTAAAGCTGAAGACTGTTTTGTTTAAAACATCTGGTGCCGAGATGTGCCATGTTCCTTATACATTGTATCTGATAGTCCCACCTATTCAGTTCTTATTCAGGACCATAAACAGAGCACCTTTCCTGACTCATTTTACTTTGGCTTTAAGGCTACATCTAAATACTTCTTCCTACATAGAAACATTCACTAAAGGTCTCATCCCAACTACCTAAGTGAAAGTCTTTGCAAACCCTAATCATTCCTTTTATCCTTTATTTTTTTTAATTGTAGTGTCTGTTCAGTTTTGTACTGCTCATTTCCATTGAAATTAGTACTGGAAAAATCTAATTTCAACCTAATTTTTATTCCTTTTCAATCCATTATTTCTCCACTAGCATTTTCTTCTCTACAAACTCTTGCACATCTTAGTCATCTAAATTTTCAAGATCATTCGTGACCCGCTAACCACCCAGTCACAACTGCCTTTTATATTTTGCACTCAGTCTTTCTTCCTTATTGCTCTTCATACTTGAGAAGACCTTCCTATAGCTGTCTAAATCTCCTTCACTGTTGTCCTTCACATTCCCACTTAAATCCTCCTGTTCTGTCTGTTTAGAAACACCTAATTTGAGTTAGGCCTGTTCAACATCTTCAGTTACTGCTGTCTAAACATTTCCTTGTGTTCTTCTTTTGTCTGTATGTTTTGTTGTCTTTCCTTTTAACTTCAGATTGCAATTACTCTAGCACAGACACATTTTTGTTCTGCATCTTCCCACCCCTTCTCACATTACCATTTTATCCATGACTGTGAGCTAACTTAATAGAGGCAAAAATTATTGATTTTGAATCATATCGGTTGCTGCATACAACTACTAGATCTGAAATGTATAGCAGAAAGTTGTATCTCCATATTGCCTTTTCATGTTTCTCCTTTCTCTAACTTCTCTCCACTGAGTGTCGTTTTCCCATTTTTGTCTACTTTCATCTAGGAAATTCTCCTCTTCTTCTGTCTCTTCCACCATTATTGCCTTCTGCTTGCTTCTTCATTTGTCTTAAATTAGTGTTCATTTATGTCTCTATTACATTTCCACACCTTCTTTATTCTTTCCCTCCTATGCCTCTCTCCTCCCCCCCTCTCTTATCTTTCTTTTCCAGTTCTTTTGAAAGGTTAAACAGCTACACCTGCACAAATGGAAATAAACTGATGTTGTTCTTGACCTTAAAACAAACACAGACTTTCAGAAATAATTAAGATATTTTTGCAATGCCTTTTTTCTCTAAATGTTCTGTGGTATACGTACTTGGATCAAGTTTCCAAACAGGTCTCACCGAACCAAAATGCAGACTATCCCATCTTGCTGCTTTTGGCCTCCAAAGAATCAAGTATGGAAAATCAGACAGAATTGCTATAAAAGAGGGAGGCAGGACAATTTCTTCAAGTCTCTTTCTTTTTGCAGGTGCAAAGTGAGTTCCCATGATATTGCAAAACATGCAGCACCACATTTTTCTAAGAGATAGTATTCCAAGATGGTTGTAGAATATTTTGTGAAACCTCATCCTTCCCTATCTATTTTCCTAGCTTCGTTTCAACTTTTTTTTTTTTTTTTTCCTTTTTTCAGTAAAGCCTAGAAATAGATTTTTTTCCCTCTGGAAAAAAAAATGTACATTTTTCCATCAAAGACTAAAACCAATATATTTTTTCTACATTATTTTTTTCAATGAAGTAGAAGATTCTGCTGTTCTGCCAAGACAGATTTTAAGATCATCATAGAATATTTCCTTCCTCCAAATTACTCAGAACTCAATAGATAATTGGCACTTTTAATTTCATTTAGCTAAAACCCACCATTTTTACTGAAAAATGCCATTTCAGCACTTTGTTTTTATAATTAATCACACTTTTAGACCAGCTAAAGAATCAGGCTGTAAAATGTTTTTCCTGCTCGGGAATTTTTTCTTTCACTTTTTATCTGAAGGAATTTACAATCCCAGTTACAATATGTGATCAGAACAATCACTGTGAGGGTATACTGAGGACTGAAAAACAGGCTTTGGAGCATGTGACGAAGCTAAGTGCTAACGGAGGAGTGTTCAATGGAAACAGCATATAAAAACTGTAAAAAAAAAAAAGCACTTTTTTAATATTTCTGCCCCCAGAAGACCTTTTTTCACACTGTAGTACCATTTATCTCAATCTGTTGGGGGCTTGAGCTCTAACAGATGACTGCTGATAACTCAATGTGGTGATTTAAAACATTGTCAGCCTCAGCTCTTTGTTTCCTCTGTTGTAGGCCACGACTGCCATAGCAAAGGCATTAAAAAGGAGCCTGCTCCCAGCAACAGCCACTCCAAATCACAGGGCTTCAAACAGCCTAAACTGCCTCTGAAGGGATGATGTAATGCTTTAGTGAACTGCTACAGGTGAGGCAAGCTGGCTGCTTCCCGGCAGCCAGGATGGCTGCTGTGATAACTTCCAGCAGAAGGTTATTCCGCTCCACAGGACCACCGTGCCCCGGACACTGCAGCTCCTTGCTCAGCAAACGTGATTCAGGGCCTGCACGCCACTTCCACCTCAACAGAGAACTTTTCTGTGATCAAGGTGTTTGTCACACTGGTTGCTGTATGTTCTGTCACAGTATACTGCTGTATAAAATGCTACAAAGTAAGAAAATGAAAATAACAAAAGGTACTGAAAGGATTTGCAATGCGTGCTGCTGTGTAAATATGGACCGTGATTACAGAGTATTATGAGACCATAAAACCAGTTCAGGGTCACCATAATAATGATGCTGCCAGTTCTTTAATTGCTCTGTTTTACATTGATTCAGAAAGTGGCTGAATTGGACTCCCATATTGCATCATAAGGCAAAGCCATTGGACCTTGTGTTACATCAACATAAATAAACTGTGGAGCGTCACGGTGTGCCTGAGAGCCTTTTCAGTGCCACCTATGCCCCCCGGGAGAATTTCTGCTTCCTTTGGCCCATGTGGTGTCACTTCTCAGTGCTGCCTGCACAGCTCCCTCCCCTCCTTTCTGGACATGCAGGGGACTGGAGCACTTGCTAGGATGTTCCAGAGTCCTGCTTTGTAGATTTGCCACGCTCCTGGGCAAGAACTGCTGAGTCATTTTGTAGCTAACCTTAGCTACACCTGTCTCAAAGCAGGTTAATGCAACTGCAGCTCAACATAATTTCCAAGGCAAATTACTTGAGGAAAGGAAACAACACCTACTGCATTATTTGCTCTGAAAAGCACAAATGTAAAAGCTCTTGAATGCTAAAAAGTCTTTCACAGCATTTTAAAGAATGTTCATCGGAAAAACAAGTTTGGAAAACTTTTTCTTGCAAAAATAAAGGCTCCCCACTGCCAGCATGCTGACAGTTTAAGTGTGCTTCTTCTCATGGTAGTTTATTGCTAGTGGCACTAATGGTTGCTGATCCACCAGTCAATATGCACAGCACGTTTCTCTTCGGCAGTGGCAGCTACATAAAAGTTTGACTCATGTATGAATTTTTATGTTAAAGAGGAAAAAAATTCCGAACTGCTGTATACCTACCTTATTCTTCACTTCGGAAAAGCCAATGTGCAAAAAACACATAAGCAATATCCAGTACTGCATATTAATTAATATCAAAGTTTATGTAAAGAGAAATATTTTCTTCCCTAATATTTTATATGAAATCACTATGAAGAAAATACCTTACTAATCAAATAACATTTTCTATCACCCAGAGGAGAATAAAAACTATCTTAATCTCTACTCCATGTATTGAAAATTTAAGATACTTGCCCTTAATTCTCCGAATACTTTTGTAGACCAGCAGTGAATATCTGCATCACAACATACCTAATTATTCATGCTTTTTCTCAAGCCACTGCAGGTCCTTCATTTAGCTCTAGAAGTCCTACATCTTGCCACAGTACCCTGCCCTGCTCTGAATCCAGGGCTGCAGTACTCTTGCCCTGCCGACACTGTGCAAGATGGCAGCCACATATTTCCATCACCCCTAGCAGGAACACAGCAGTCCAACTGGGTACTGCCAAACTCAGGAGGCTAACCAAAACCGTATTCTGATTTTCAGCAAACACACACTACCTTCAGGCAAGCACAAGGGAAACTGGAGCCATTACATGTAGGTAGGTATTCATCTTTTTCTTCTTTGATCATTAGAATAAGTAATAATTTAATATTTGTTACACCCTCACACCACAGAACATTAAATAATTTATATGATTAGCTGATAAAGAAATTATGGACAAAATAAGTATGTAAAGAAGTGTAGAACACACATGCTTCAGTGATGGAAAATGTGTCTCACGATCCCTGCTTTTGACTACTATGGAAAAAATCAGATGCTTTAAAGACAAGCTACCACCCATTAAGGAAAAAAATGTAATAATAATCACTCAGCCCAGATGACTGGTGGAGTAAAATTTTGCAAATCTAATTTTAGTCTTGAGGGAATCACTTCTCCCTTTTTGACCTCTCTATGCTGTCCTAGTTCATATCACCCCAGGCCTCTAATCCATCTGGCCTATAGGTGAGTCTATCACTGCTATCTGTCATTTGTGACAACTTTTAAAAGTTGTGGTATATATAGGAAGAGCAAGACAAACTGACATAAGCAAACTCTGCTTGACCTTTCCTTACTGAAGAATCAAGAATATTACTGACTCCTCCTGCTTTCTAAATAGAATTAAAAGAAACAAATGAGAAAGATTAATTCTCTTGTTCTTCAAAGACACATTCTTGAGCAAAGTAAATTTATTTTTGGATCAACAGCTTGGAATGGAGAACAAAAATGGTGTTTGCAATACTTAGTTAATTATTTTCTTAGATTGACCTTGTCACCACCAGGAATTCTTGTTTGGTGAATTCCACAATTTAACTTCTTCTCTTGTATGTTTTCCCGCTAGGAGTTTTTCCCAGTCTTCAGTTAGGAGTGAGGACTTAAAATGCATAAAACTAAAACAAAACAAAACAAAACAAAACACCAAAAACCAAACAACAACAACAACAACAAAAAAACCAAACAAAAAAATAAACAGAAAAAAAACCCAAAGTGAACCAAACAAAATAACAAAAAAGAAACCAAAACAACAATGGAATGGAATGGAATGGAATGGAATGGAATGGAATGGAAAGGAAAGGAAAGGAAAGGAAAGAAAAGAAAAGAAAAGAAAAGAAAAGAAAAGAAAAGAAAAGAAAAGAAAAGAAAAGAAAAGAAAAGAAAAGAAAAGAGAAAAGAAAAGCTGCCACTTTGTTCGCCAGGCTCCTCACTTGATATTCTCTATCCCACTCTAAGCTGGCCATCAATGCCACTAGCAGTGAAAGTGAGAACCACAGGGTTGCTGATGCTAGCACCTCTGTGTCAGTTGTTGTAATATCCAGTGCCCTTGGGATGCGAATATTTCTCCAAGCTGCAAGCCATTAATGCCTCTGTTAAGTGTCCTCCTCAAAAAGCCAATGACAGAAAAAAGAGAGTGCTCTTCCTATAGTGCATAAAAATAAAGTGCAGCATATGGGAAAATTAGGTAATTGCAAGAACAGAGAGGCACTTCTGAAATATGGTTTAACTCCTTGGCTCTCCAGCATAAGCACTGCACCTGTGAAGAAAAGCAAGAACTGGGATTCATCTCAATGTAAGTAATATCAAAGCACTTGTCAAAAATTTGGCGTAGAAATGGGCACACCTGAAGTTCTGTTTATGTAAACTCTTCAAGATGTACAATCTCTTTCTGAAACTTAGATATAGGAATAATAAATATAGGAATTAATTTTCTGGGATTTTTAGATTTCATGGTCTTTCCAAAGACGGTTTCTTGCCTCTCTGGTACTTCAACCTGGTGTCTCAAAATCACAACCTCTATTAAAAAATAAAAAATAAAAAAAAAAGGAAGAAGCATCCTAAAATACTGGGGATGTTAGCTAACTTCCTGTGATAATGGCCTTTGTTCTCATTTTCCAAATCACCACAAACAGGGTTGAATAGTCACTTGAAGGATAACCTAATCTCAGGTCATTTCCTTTTACTGGAAAACTTCAGGAGGGAGTGGTGGAAAAATACAGCAAGCAATTCCTTCAGGCTGCAGATGAGAGGTAGGTGGAGTGGCCATTACCTATATCCACTGATATTAAAGGATACTTGTTGCATATTAATGCACAGCAAGTAATTATGCCACAGTTCATTGACCATGAGGAAAGTCTGATTTTGAAAAAACAGCAGAATTCTTTCCATATTCCTCTGGCAATATAACTTTACAGCTGTGACAAATTGTTTATCTATCTGAGCCTTCTCTTAAATCAATCAGTGGCTTTTCCAGTTATTTAAAACATTGATATAAATCAAAACACAACTGCTTTTATCTACATCCAATACTACAGACATAATGTTGATAAATGCATTATACAATCTGGATTGAATAACTGACTCCTACCTCCCATTCTCACTCTTTCCAGAGAAAATGTTGGTTCCCACACTAAAAATAGTAAATACAATGAGATGGATTAAGAAAGAAAGCCTTTGTCAGAGTATCTTTATGATTTGTTAAGTAAGGGATGCTTTGATCTGGAATACTGAATCATAATAATGTATTTACAAATATAAGAATTAATTATTAATGAAATCTATATAATAGAAAGTAATGAAAAATGTCATTACTCAATGCATTATGAAGTTACAAAAAGACATTACACAAGGGATAAATATAAAAATTAAATTGAGTGATAAGCTGCATGATGAAGTTTAAGTTAAACTTAGATCCTCTAAACAAAGGATCATGAGCTGAACATTTTAATATACATTTAGTAAAAAAATTTATTTGGGACCCAGAATCAATTTTTTTCATTGTTGATAATGTATATTTTATTTTTTTTAAGACTCTTAGAGAAAAAAGTCCCAAAATTAATGTCACAAATTAAGAATCTGAAATTGAACTGAAAGAGGGTAGGTTCAAATTTTATATTACGAAGGAATTCTTTCCTACAGTGGACCAGGTTTCCCAGAGAAATTGTGGATCCCTAGAAGTGTTCAGGGTCAGGCTGGATACTGCCTTGGGCAACCTGGTCTAGTACCTGGCATCCCTACCCATGGCAGAGGGGCTGGCACTAAATGATGTGAAAAATCCCATCTAACTCAAGCCATTTTATGATTCTATAAATCCAAATTCTACTTTACAAAAAAAAAGCACTCAAAGTACCTTTTTTCTCCACAAGCCACCTTTAAACTAGTTGTTTCTGTGAAGAAACTTTCTTTTCCATGTATTGTCCTGTAGTTTTCTTCAAGATTTCTTGCACATTATTCTGAAACATTTAGACTGGTGCTGGAACAAGACACAGGCCTTGATAGCCTATTCCTTTATTGACAGTTCCTTTCATCTGTGCTGCATCAGTGTCTATCAGTGCATGGGACACCACTAGAAAGTATGTAATGAACACAGGATCATTTCTTGCTGACCTTCCATCCACACCCTCTGCAGCTGTCTCTGCAACTGCCTGTAACACCAACCTGCTATGGCACATCCCTTAGTTGCTTCTGCAAATCGTAATTATGTGTGGCTAGTAGGATGTAGCTGAACTAAAGTTTTATGAAAAATGTTCTAACAGTGAAGGGGAGAAAGGAAGAAAAACTCAGATAGGAGTCTCAGATCTGTTGCTTGGACTCATCTCCACTTAATTTAAATGCTTAAGAATTCCTGGATTGAGTGAGAAGCAATGAACATGTAAAAAATGTTATAATCAATAACAAATGAAGGTAAAAATCTAAATGGGAATAATTGCAGCACTGGAACTTATACGGAAAAACAATCAATGTTTAGACATACTTATGATACGAATAAACTTTCCCAGTGTTATTGAGGAAAACAATTTACCTTTCCAAAATGTTGCTGGCTGGAATTCTCCAGTTCTAAAATTAACTAAAACTTTCAAAATCAATTATTACCCACCAGCTACTTTGTAATCCAGATGCCTTAGGGAAATGGAAACATCCATGCTGTTCTGATAAATCAGGTAGTAACTGCAAGACTGACAGATCTGATGGAACCCATCATGATTAGCCTTATCTATATTTCCTTGTTTATTACAGCCATTTGCTTCTTCAAGAAAATACTCCTGCCTGCCTGCAGCATAGCTTAGAGCTACAGTAAAAGTAATGTGGTTTTCTTCACCATACACAAGCAGACTAACTCAACAATCATTACACAGAACAGGCATGGAGAACAGAAACTCAAAATGTCACATCAACGATGTCACATTCTCAATTCCTGCAAATTCTTTTGAACAGGACTTCTACAGACATCAAAAATAGCCAGTTAGGGGCTTATGTTACCCTTTTAAACTGCACCCTAGTAGTTCATACTGATTTCTAACCTACCAGTAATTGGTAGCTCAGTTACTGCAGAACCAGTGTACAACAAGCATTTACAACGGCACTGTATTATTTCATTAAGGTACCTCAGGCTAGAATGCTAACAAAACTCATGGGAGAAAAACAAAGCAGAAAGCTCTTGAAGATCCTCCTGATATCACCACCAGGACGTAGGCAATGCTCATTATCCATTCCAGTCCTGTGGATTTGAAAGCAGCACAGGGGAATAGCAAAGAGACCACGGGTCCATTTGCAAGGACTCAGTCACCTTTGCAGAGTGCCCAGCATCCAAAGGGACCTAAGATTTACTCACTCTCTACTTCTTCTCATTCTGTTTGATTGAAGTAGTTATTAAACCCTCTGTTGTCAATTTTTTATCATCAAGATGCAGGAAGGATCCTGTACTGTCTCTCTCTTTCTTCGCATCCCCCCACCTCATCACATCTGGTGCAGAGCATCCTGTAACCCCAAACCTCCTAAAATCCTAGAATACTTCTTCAATGCCTTTTTTCCAAGAAACCTCTCTTATCAGATCCACACTTAAACTTTGCTTTCCAATTTTCATAGTCTAAACATTATGATATACTCCATTGTTTTACATAATTCAATAGCCAGAAATAATTAACATTTTTGTATGACCAAATTTTGTTTCTATTAATCATACTTCGGAAGGATCTTCTGTATAGGTTTTTATTTTAGTGAGACTGGAAACTACCAATTTTTCTCAAAAAATGTATTAAGGATTTTCTTCAATATGAAAGATGACTGATTTTAAAATATTGTTTTACTCTGTAACATGATTTGGGAAGTAATCAGCCACAAAAGGATACTGACTGTCACAGTCTAGTTCCTGCTGGATTGACTTCCAGTCTGATTTGAAAACCTTGATTCTTACTGGAGTCAAATGGAGATTCAAATGTTCAAATCCTTGAAAAATCAGGCCACATCTAAGAGTGCTGATATTCTCTAATCCTTCCTGTCCTTGCTTGCTTCTTCAATTCACAAAGGGTATAGCCATATCTTTGAACAGACTCTGTAGATTTTCTGGTGATTAGTTCCCCAATCACAGTATTTCCTCAGGTTATATGTCAGCCGTGGACTAGATCTGAAGTGTCAGTACAGGGGTGACAAGTAATAGAAATATGTGGCAATGTTTGGCATCCATAAAAATCAGCTTAACGTGCATGGTAGTTTGACCTTGGCTGAATGCCTAGTGCCCACCAAAATCATGCTGTCACTCCACTCCATCTAAAGGGGGGGGGTGGGGGGGGGGAATAATTAAAGGCTCCTGGGACAGGATAAGGACAGGGAGAAATCATCCACTGGTTAGTGTCACAGGGAAAACAGACATGACTTGGGGAATTACTTGAATTTATTACCAATCAAATCAAAGAATAGTGAGAAGTAAAAACAAATCTTAAAAATACCTTCCCCCCCTCCCCTTCTTCTTTCTTGGGCTCCACTTTATTCCCAGTTGTCTACCTGCTCCCCTGCGGAGGTGCAGAGGGATAGGGAATGGGGACTGTGGTCAGTTCATCTCATATTTCTGCTTCTCATTCCTGTTCAGACAGAAGATCCCCCTGCTCCCCTCTCCCATGGGAGACAGCCCTCCATGAAGTTCTCCAGTGTGATGTCCTTCCCACTGGCTGCAGTTCCTCACAAACTGCTCCAGCGTGGGTCCCCCACAGGATCACAAGTCCCTCCAGCAAACC
The DNA here is from genome assembly GCA_013400515.1 of Erpornis zantholeuca. NCBI lineage: Eukaryota > Metazoa > Chordata > Aves > Passeriformes > Timaliidae > Erpornis > Erpornis zantholeuca. The sequence goes on from VZTN01014878.1 coordinate 154,592, forward strand.
TGCTCCAATGTGGGATCCTCTCTCCGTGGGGCCACTCCTGTCATCTTTGGTGGATTGGGTCTGACGGAGACAAAGTTCATTTCCCCAGAGGAGCCCCTCACAGAGCTGTGCTGTGCACTGGTAACTGGAAAGGTGCTGATTAACACACCAGTGTTTTTGCTGCAGCTGAGCAGCACTGGCACAGCATCACGCTGTCTCCCCAACTTTCCATCTCCCCACCAGAAAGATGGGCAAGATATTGGGAGGGGACACAAGTAGGACAGCTAACCCAAGCTGACCAAAGGGGTATATTCCACACCATATGATGCTGGCTCAGATATAAATGCATAGAAAAGGAGCAAGGATGGGGGGCATTCATTATTTACAATATTTGCCTTCCTGAGCAATGACTACACCTGCTGAAGCCCTGCTTCCCATGAAGTGGCTGGACAACACATGACACTGGGAAGTACAGAATAAAACCTTTAGGGTTTTTTCCTTTTCTTCTGCATGCAACATTTTGCCTTAGTAAACTTAGTAAACTGCCATATCTCAACCTATGAGTTGTTTTCTATCTTATTTTCTCTCTTCTGTCCAGCTGAGAAGGGAGAGAGGTAGAGCATCTTGGTGAGCACATCCAACCAAAGTCAATTCTCCACAGTCCTTTTTGGTGCCCAACATGAGGCGGGACAATGGTATTTTTATATTAAGTATGCCATAGGTAATTATTGAGTAGAATGTACATGGAGTTTGTCAGCTGCACTGCTAATCTTGCTATTTTGCTGAGTTCGGAACAGATTCATAAACACAATGGCTCTGTGCTTTGCCCTTACATTGATAGCCTTGCAGTGTAGGGGGAGCTATCTTGAGGAGACGATGAGTGAACACATCTCCCTCTCTCTACTCAGGATTGATGTCGATGGCTTTTTTACCCAGGTTCCCACAGTCCTTACGTGGGATTATGTGAGATTTTTAATACTATTATTTGATACTGCTAGTATATTATGGGGTTTGCAGAATCGGGTGTTATCCTAGTATAAGACAAAACAAATTTTGGGTGACGAGATATTGAAATGTGCCCTGAAGTGGGCATTCTGTGGGTGGCAGGGTGTGTGGGAAGATTTGGGCAGGTTCCTAGGGCAGTTATCACCTCCCATTGCCCAGGACTTAACACCTGAACAGATTATCAACCCGGAAAAACTGACCTGTAAACTGCTAGGAGGATGCCTTGCCTACCCCAGTGAAAACCAGCAGCCTCCAGCCCTGTCCTGGGGCCTGGCCTGTCGCTATCAAGGCACAGTTCAGTACTCTCAAGGGACTGTAGTTGAGGCAGGAACCCCAAACTGCATTTGAGGACACCACGGCTGAGATAGGGATGCAAACAACAACTACAGTAACAGCTGAAGAAGGAGGAGGAGGAGAATCGGGAAAGAAAGAATCTGATCAAGCCAGAAATTGAAGAAAGTAGTGGGGCAATTCAAAGAGAAATTTGGTGATTAAGCAGTCCCTGATTTTATCAAAATTCTCTGATTATTTTTAGCAGCAAAGCTGGAAATTGCTAGGACAACTACAGTGCTTCTGGAATTGTCTCATAATCTCACTTGAAAAATGGCAGAATAACTCAGCTAAATAGCAATTTTTATATCTGATTGCATATTCTATCTTAATATCTTCATATATGATATGGCTGCCAGAATACCATGTGAAAAGAAATAATCCCTTCAAATCTTATTATCAAATTTAGAGCAAAATACAACAATGCCTAAGGAGACTGGTATGAAACACACACGTCAAATTTTCTTTTACTTTTTTAATGAACTAAACTTTTATATGCTATTTCCTTGAAGAGAGAGGTATGATTGATGTCAGTCAGTCTCAGACTGGGTGTAGCACTTCAAATATCTTCAGCTGAAATGCTTTTGCATCTATTGATAGTGATGTTCATCTGATACATATGAACTCTAGATGCACTGCAACATACAGTAAAGTCTGTGGAAAGCCAGGGAAACGCACTACTGCAAAAGTTGCATCTGTGCTGACATAGTATAAAAAAGGAAGTATGAGAACTCTGCATTGATAATGAGAACAGAACACCTGAATATCAGCAGTCAGTAGTTAATAAAAATTCAGAGTTTTGTTTTGAGTCCATTGGAAGCTCGATGACAGAAGAAGCTATGACAGAAGGAAGAGAAGCTGTCAAAGGAACACCAATGCGTAATGAGAGAAGACATTTCAGAAAATAGAATATGCCTCCATTTCTGCTTGTCAGGATTCATTGGGGCTGAATAGGCCTGAATTCACTGCTCAAAATGGACAGTGTACACTGATGACTAGTAACAACCAGCCGTTCTTCAACTACAAATTCATCTCGGGATGGAATGCATACCCAAGCACTTCCACAGCACGGTGTCTGGTTGCATAAGTATCTCCTTTCATGGTGATTAACATGATTGTCAAGCATTTACCAGTACTGGCACTGTGGCCCATTTACAGTGGAAAATGTTTATTATTGAAACATGATTTCTCCCATTTTTATAGAATGTGCTCAAAAAGGACTTAGTGCTTCCTTTTTTTGGCTTGCAAAATTGTTATGTCCCTCAGAGTAAACTCATTATTGGGAAAATATGGAAACATGGAAAGAAATACATGGATCACTTCCTAACACTAGACAGATATAGACTATTATATATGTCAGGAGAAGCGCCACTTGAGTTAAATATAATGTAAACACAATGTAGTTTTGCACTGTGTCATTCAAGTAGGAATCAAGATAATACACATTCTTTTATCTCTCTGTTCCTTTAAAAGACCAGTCTCTAGTGAATCAGACCTAGAGATTCTTGGAAGTGGAATGTCTACAAATAAATGTATAAGATGCTTTTTTTCTGGGAGGAAACCTCCAAGGCTAATTGATCTAATGTGCTGAATGACATTTTACAGACACGCAACAAAGATGCATGTCCTAAATACCCTGACACAAAATACTTCCTTCCCAAATCTCACACACAGATCTTAAAATGCTGTTGCCTTACCTAAACTTGCTTACACTCTGAGTCCTGCTACAGAACCTAATGAGAGATATAGAGTAAAACTCATGCTAAGTTTCAACCAAGCTCTAAGATGTACATTGTGCCTTGTCTCCACCATGAGTGAGCAGAGAGGAAGTCCCTCTGCATTGGGTTAGAACTGCAGCTGGAACTACAGCAAGGCACCAAATCAGCTCTAACCCTGTTAGTTCAGTGCTCCCACACAGATTTACTAAGGCCTCCACAGGATCACCCATGATTCTGTATTGGGCAGCTAAATGTGGTACCTCAGCTTGATTAAAAGGCACTGCAATGTCATTGAATCCCAGCATAGCCATCTTCCACCCCACAGAGAGAAACAAGATATAGAAGCAGCCCAAGCACTCTGGGGACTCCATAGAATTCTCCTTTCTAATACAAGGTAAAGGAAATTGTAGGCTTATAAACTACAAAGACCGGGTGAACATTTGGGTAGCCATATGCTCTCTTTCATCCGTGATAAATGAACATAAGACATGAAACTTCTTTGTTTGGGGGAGGAATATTTGGGAAACTTTGGATTTGAACCGTATTACAGAATAAGCAAAACGGTCCAAGAGGGTCAGCAGTGAATAACAAAGCACAAAAGACTGCAAGTTCAGGAAGGAAACAGTTGGAAGTTAGCATATATCTTCTAAAAAGCCTAAACCGGCACAGGAGCTCTTCATGGGCTGGTACTAGAAATGGCCAGACACTCCAACATGAAGAGTGACGTGGTGACCTCTCTGAGGGATTCAGGATGCTGTAAGCAGAGGCACAGCTCTGACACAGCCTAGCCATATCCTTGCCTCAGACTGTCAAGGAAACTAGGAAGTTGTGAGAAAGAACTCGGAAGGTATGTAGAGCAGCAGCAAGGATAAGGAAGTTAAAATTGTAGACACAGGGATGGTGACACAGGTTGTTAGCAGTTCAAGAAGGAAAGTTCAAGAGGAAAAATATGAACTTTAGAAGGTTCAAAATCGTAAAGGAAAACCCAGGGATTTTGAAGAAAAGCAACTCATCACCTCTGAGCATATGCACCAGTGAGCAGTGATGTCCAGCCTGTAATCATTGCCATCTTGTAGTTGTGTTAGCCATTAAATAATGATTCTCTACCTGTAAGTATATCCTATTTGCAGCCTCTTTGCATATGGTAAGAGGTGCCTGACATGGAAAATTACAACTGACAAAAAGAAAATGAGCAATAAAAAAAACCTTAGGAAGAGGAATAGGCGCAACTGAAAACAAGGTAAATAAAATATAACCACAAATAAGCGATGGATGTGTGCATGCAGCCTATTTAGCAAATGCTACCGAGAGAGATTGCTGTGACTCCCTGCTGTGCATGTTCTCTGCAATACATTATATTTATTTAAAAATAAGTATGCCCCATCAGGAGGTAGATTTCCAATGAGTACCAATAATACCAAATAAAATCAGCACTGCATTTCAGCTTTTTAACATGAATTGTTAATCTGACATTAGCTCTGACTGCACTGCATTTGCAGAGTGACATCGTGGTAGCTTATACTGTACTAACTAGCCTGAATGTTTGTGGCAGTCTAACTTCAGCAGAAAAGAGGGGCTTTTTTTCCAGCAAAAGCAGACAAATTCTGCCTATATCTGTATGCTGAGTACCATGATACTGCAGCCAGACTTCTGATAATATTTCAATAAAGCCTGCATTGCTGTATCTACACTGCAAATAAACTTTTGCTCAAAGAGGGGACAAAGATCACCAAAAAGAGTCACTTAGAATAAAGCACTGAATGCAGCTGAGATTGTTGCTAATCAACAGAAGGTTATCAGGAAAGTATTTGGAGACAGACTGCTGGCACACTACAGATGGACCCCAGGGAATGAGTGCCACAGTGACAGGGAGAGACTCAGACACCACTTCCTGTCTTGGACTTGCGGCAGAGGAAGGAGTCAGGCTCTTACACAGTCTCAGAAACTTTTTTGAAAAGGGGCAATATTAACCCTTGGGTTCCAGCCTTAAGCAAAACACTTTGTAGAATCATGAAGAAAAAAGTAATAA